>VDFB02075321.1:227385473-227520306 GCA_007258455.2 Sequoia sempervirens | reverse complement strand
TTGAGATGGCATATATGCCACATTTTGTAAAATTTGTTCTGAGTAGACATATGCCAAATTTGTATATGCACAAACAAAATTATTCTACATTTGATATATAAGAATTTATATTCGATCTAGTTCCTTTTTTACACCCAAACATGCTGAATCACTCCAAGCTACATTGGACCAACAATTTCCCTTAAGAGTCCAAAGTGCTAAAAGGCAGCAATATTTGACGAGCTATTACTTGGAAACCATGATGCTTAAAAAATATTTGTTTGAGGGTATGAGATCGTGTTGGGACCCTCTTCAATAACCTCTCTCATTTTTTTCTATCTCAGAGGCATTTTCCGGTGGTGATGAGTTTTTCAGTTGAGGAAAAAGTTGTCAGATGCAAGCAATGTAAAGTTGCAAAGTGGTGCAACTTTCATTCTGCAACTCATAAGACCAAATAGACTATTCCAACACGTCTGAATGGGTATGTTTATGCTAGGAATGGTTCTCTTTTGCACCCAAACACGTTGAATCACTCCGAGCTACATTGGACTAGTGATTTCCCTTAAGATTCCAAAGTGCAAAAAGGAAACAATCTTTGATGGGCTATTACTCAAAAATCGTGATGCTTACAAACTCTTCGTCTGAGGCTACAGGATCATGTTGGGACCCTCTTCAATAACCTCTCTCATTTTTTTCTATCTCAGAGGAATTTTCCTATGGTAACGAGTTTTCAGTTGAGGAAAAAGTTGTCAAATGCAAGTAGTGTAAAGTTGCAAAGTGGTGCAACTTTCGTTCTGCAACTCGTACAACCAAACAAACTGTTCTAACACATCCAAATGACTTTGTTTATGCTAGGAATGGTCCTCTTTTTCACCCAAACATGCTGAATCACTTCGAGCCACATTGGACCAATGATTTCCCTTAAGAGTCGAACGTGCTAAAAGGAAGTAATCTTTGATGGGATATTTCTCAGAAACTGTGACACTAACAAACTCTCTATTTGAGGCTATGGGATCATGTTGGGACCCTCTACAATAACCTCTCTCAATTTTTTCTATCTCAGAGGCGTTTTCTGGTGGTGACGAGTTTTTAGTTGAGGAAAAAGTTGTCAGATGCAAGCAGTGTAAAGTTGCAAAGTGGTGCAACTTTCATTATGCAACTTTTACAACCAAAAAAATTGTTCCAACACGTTCAAATGGGTACGTTTACACTAGGAATGGTCCTCTTTTTCATCCAAACATGCTGAACCACTCTAAGCTACATTGGACCGACAATTTCCCTTAAGAGTCCAAAGTGCTAAAAGATAGCAATCTTTGACAATCTATTACTCCAAAATCGTGATGCTTACAAATTCTTCGTATGAGACTACAGGATCGTATTGGAACCCTCTACAATAACCTCTCTTGGTTTTTTCTATCTCAGAGGCGTTTTCTCATGGTGACGAGTTTTTAGTTGAGGAAAAAGTTGTCAAATACAAGCAGTGTAAAGTTACAAAGTTGTGCAACTGTTGTTTTACAACTCATACGACCAAACGAAATATTCCAACACGTATGGATGGGTACGTTTATTCTAGGAATAGTCCTCTTTTGCACCCAAAAATGTTGAATCACTCTGAGCTACATTGGACTAACGATCTCATTTAAGAGTCCAAAGTGCTAATAGGAAGCAATCTTTGATGAGATATTACTCAAAAACCATGTCACCTAGAAACAATCCGTCTAATTCTACAGGATCACGTAGAGCCCCTCTACAATAACCTCTCCCAATTTTGGACATCTCTAAGGAGTTTTCCTGTGGTGTCGATTTTTTCAGTTGATGGAAAAAAGGGTCAGATGGATGAAATGTAAAGGCGCAAAGGGGTTTAGGGTTTGTTTTTCTCCTCATGAGTAAGTGAAAAAGTGAATCATTTACTCAAATACACTTAATTCATGGACTACACACATGAATACAAAGTATATGCATGAAAACACATAGGTTGTAAAGTATACATTGGAATACTCATAAGTAACAACATATACACTTGAATACATCTAAAGTATACACAATACACATGATATTATCATTCAAGAATGGCTATCAAATATAGGATTTACAAAATGCCACATAGTGCCCCTCATGTTGTTCCCTAGTGAACTGATGATTATTCTGTGAGGACAAACATTATGACACTTTGTTGATGTTATATTTATTGCCTTGATGATACTGGATGTCATTTCATGACACTTTGATGTTTCTGCTACTGATTGAGTTATGCATATGCTATGACAGTTTCATGGACTTATTGGTTTATGTGGATTGATTTAATTATGTGCATTATGTGATTATCTAATCATGTTTACTATATGTTTATCTGGTGATTGTTCTATGTTGTTTGTTATGTAACTGTTTGTGGTACATTGATGAGGTTACTTGTTTGATGTGTCTTGGTGAGAGGAACAGTGTTGCATTACTCATTTGTGAGTACCCTGCTACACTATGACTTTCTCCTATGGTGTGTTTGACTATTTGATTATATATATGTTGTTTGACTATTTTGTTTGATGCAGGTTGTAGGTACCAGGCATTGACTCCACCTGAATTATCATGTCCGAGCACACTTTAATCCAATGGAAAGTAGTTGAAAATGGACATAACAAAAGGTCACCTACCCTTACAATCATCCTTGATGAGGATGAATATCCAGTTGATCACCCGTCAATCTTATTTGCGCTTGTGGTCAGTGTTCTCATTTTGACCTTGTTATGCTTGGTGATTTATATGGTTATTTAGTTGTTATATTAAATTGGCTCGATAAGGATGTTTGATTAATTTGTTTAAATTAAATAAATTGTTAAATTAATCTTGTTGATAAATGGATATATATTTATATATGTTGAGTTTGGTTAATTAAATTATTAAATTAAATTATTGAGTTATAGAGTATTATTTATAATTAAATATAAATATTCATTTTAATATTAAGTCTAAATAAATTAAAAGGTGGAAATAATAAAATATTAAAATAAAATAATAAATCGGATGAAGATAATCGATATGGAGATAAAACAATTACAAAGATAGAAAAAGTAATTTCAAAGCACATGCGTTACTTCAAACTGGTTATCGTTGGAAACTTGTTGTTTTTACAAGATTTTTATCCATTTTTTGTTTTCGAAAAAACAAAAGCTTTCCTTGGTTAAAAATTATCAATTTGGGTTTTTTTTTAATCTTTTATTTTTAGTTTTGGGAAACAAAGAACTTTGTCTGAAGAAATTCTTTTGTGGAATAAGTTGCGTTTTATGA
Organism: Sequoia sempervirens; assembly: GCA_007258455.2. Lineage (NCBI taxonomy): Eukaryota > Viridiplantae > Streptophyta > Pinopsida > Cupressales > Cupressaceae > Sequoia > Sequoia sempervirens. The sequence goes on along the minus strand of VDFB02075321.1, from coordinate 227,517,045 downwards.
ATTGTTTTGAAATAAAATATTGAATTGAAGAAAAAGGATCGTTATTGAATTGCTTTGAAGAAGTGGATCATTGCGAACGTAATAGTTGATCTTGGCACCATTCTTCCATTTTTGTAGTGTTGAATCCAAGTTTCTTCTTTTCTGAAATTGTCTCTGCTTCTTGTAACAAATTCTTGGATGTTTGTGTTTGGTAAAATTAGATGCTTGCTTGCTTGCTTGTTAGAAATTTTATTTTCCGAAGATTTTCAAATCTTGATTGTAGCAAATTGAATTTATGTATTCTTTGTGATGCTTGATCTTCAATGTATATACAACGTAATTTCTCTCTAAAAATTTGAATTGAATGAGTTCTATAATTTATTTGTTGTTGAATCGCTTTGGCTGAAACTCATTTCCCTTATCATAGGTTCGGTACATTCCTACTTATATCCCGTTGATTGTTGTATAGACACTCTTGTAATGGCCGATCTGTTATGTATATATGCATATAGAAATGTGATGATCGCTACCATTATGCTTGGGAAACCTCTTTCTTGTGCGTCGTTCTTCACCTATTTGTTTTGCTTAGGCCGAACTCTCTGATGCTAGATTCATTTTGTTATTAGTGCTTATCCTTGGTCTATAAGTTTAATCCAAAGTCTCTATAGGGAAAATTGAATTCAATGAATCTAATTTCCATGTGAGGGTTGAATTTTTTTATTGGCATCCTTCTTGTTTCACATAATCCTTAGCTTTTGTGGTTGGCGTCCATACTATAAGCATAGTGTTTAAATTAGAAGGACGAACCTTGTGTGGACAGTAGCGTCATACTTCCCTGGATAAAAATATCTTATTGGCTAGTTGCTAGGAAATGGTTCGTCATTTTATGTTAATGAGGGAAAACTGATTTATAAGAAGTTGTAATATCCTTTTAAGAGCCACTCGATATAAAAAAAATCATTGTTTTTATTTCTTGCTGCTTCGATAGGCTTTTGGGTTGCTACTTTATCTAATTGATAACCCTTAGTTCACTAGTCTTCTTGTTTAGAATTATTTTTTATGAAGTTCACATTTTCAACCACCTTTAGAAAGAAACCTTAACTCATTTGTATGTCAATTCGATTATGGAGTATATAGTGTTTTTCTAAGTATTCAACTGTTGTAGATGGCGTTTTCTCTCCCACTGTATCATATGATTAATGATGTAGTTTTTTTTGTATGGATGCATATTGATTTTTGCATGGTGGCTACATATTAAGGTTAGTTAGTGATTGTATATCAATTTTATCTTATGATTGCATTTTACCTGAGGCTACATTAAAACTGCATGTATCCTAAGTTATGAAATCAATTTATACTTGCTGCATACTGAGTTGATGGTATTTGCTGTGTATTCGGTTTCTTATTGGTCGCATTTCTTTTGCTTAGGGAAAAATTAAGTCTAGGTGATCATCTCCAGTTAGTTCGCAATTTGTTAATTAAGTGTGTTTTATACAGTTAGTCTTAATATTTGATTTGTACATCAACACTATATATATAATATATATGTATATATATGTGTGTATTGATATTTGTGTGTTACTCTTATATATAGATTCTAATTCACTGTTTTGAAAACATCAGATTTAAAGAATATAATTTACTTATATATATATATACACATATTTATGTAGGTATATATATATATAAATAAAGATTTATATATATATATATAAATAAAGATTTATATATATATAAGTAATATTATATATATATATAAATAAAAGATTTATATATATATATATAAATAAAGATTTATATATATATATATAAATAAGACATATATATATATACTTATGCATGTATGTATACATATACTTGCTTATGCATATATGTATATATATATGCTTATGCATATGTATATATGTATATATATATATATATATATATATATATATATATATATATATATCCATCATATATATATATACTCTTATACATTTAATGAGGGATGTAAATGGGGATATTTTTTTAATTTTGAGAATTGACTTGTTAGATAGATAAATGGAGAAACTCTATAAGGGAATTGTTTTATAGTAAGTTAAATTGAAGGATTTTTGGACTGATTTTTTTGATAAGCAATTTGGATTGTCTTTTCTTAAAAGATAAATGTTGGTTACTGTTACAATTATTTAATGGTTGAGTTGTAAATTTAATTGTAAATGGTTATTTAGCATAACTGTTACATGAATTAAGTGGTTGAATGGGTGATGCAGTAGGTGATAATAATTCACATACGTGGATGCCATTTGTTGAGTTCTTATTTAGATATTATTATTTGGATTTTGATATTGGGGAGATTTATGGGTATTGAATCCGGGTAAAAGTCTTTTTATTGTAAAGAGTGGATGAAAATGGATGTCTTCGAGGCTAGAAGGGGAGTTTTTACGTATGTTGGTTTCACAATTATTACACTTGTGAAATAAGTTTGATTATATGTCTTAGAAGCTAGATTTACCTGAGGGTCTTTGTACCCACTGCTGCTTATTTATTATGGTTGGTTTTGTGTCTTGGGGAGGGTTTATGGCCTTTGTAATATTATTACATACATGTGGTTTTGATTTGTGAAGATGGTTACCTTGTTGGGTTGTGATTTTAGGGTCTTCACAGTTGTTAGTAGGTGGCTCTCATTTGGAATTGGTAGCACTTTCAAAGTGAAGTTTCGGGATAGCCAATGTAGGGTTTTCTTAACTCGGTGAAGGCTTCGTGTAAAACTAGGGGTTGGGTGAATTTCACTAATTAAGATAATTGAATGCCTCACCCATGCCTGTAGTGCTTGTTTAGGCTAAAAATAGGTTGAGAAGGCCTAGTTGGCAAGATCAACTTCCTTGTCCTCATCAAAGAAAATTTGGTTCTGCATGTGTCACCCTATGGAGTCGACGTCTAGTGAGAGATTGTCAAGATAACCATAGATGGGGGCTGACGTCTAGTGAGAGACTATCAGGATAACCCATGTCAGGACCATGTGATGACACTCTTCTCTATAGAAACCTAGCATTCCCTTGTCTTGTGTTTCCCCTTTGTTGTTTGCGTGCCCCTGGAAGCAGTGTCACTGTTATGTGATGTTTTATTGTACTTTGTATTTTGGAGTCATGTTAGCCCTTTGTTGTGCTATTGTTCTCTTGACTACTTTGGTGGTGGGACCTTATTGTTGTATCCTAGCACAGGGAGTAGACCTTAGGGTTCCACATGGTTGGGTGGAATGTTCTTTTTACTCCATTGGGTTTTCCAACTATTGTTCATGAGCATGGAAGGTGTACCTTTTTGTAGCAGATTCTAGATATTGTACCAGTTCATGAGATAGTACTTATGCTATGTATTGTACTTGTATCTCTTTTGTACCATGTGATGTAATTTTGATGTATTCTTCCCATTTTTATAAGGGAAGCTTTGATGTAATATTGTAACCATGTACTGATGTACCCTTATGTAAGGGAAATTGTATATGTACTCATTGATTCTTATTCTATGATCTTTAATGATGATGTATCTGATGTTATAATACAAAGATGTATGTGTTTATTCATTTACGCTATGGATTTTGAAAGGAACTCATGTTGTTAGTAATATATGATGTAAGTTGAGATCTTGTTATTAGAATGTTAGTAACACAGTCATAGAACCTTAGAGGATGTAGGTTAACTTACATGATATGTTTAGATAAATCTGGCGATTCATGTTATTTCACTTTTTAAAAAATTGTGTCATAATCTATTGTTAGTTGTGTTGTCCTATGGGGTTCTTTGTTGGGGTATTACAACTTGGTATCAAAGCCCAAGTTCTAAAACTAGGCACTCTAGATTAATTTAGTCCATTATGTTGTCCTAGTGCTTCAATTTGTGAGCTCATGTTTTCCCCCTTCTGTCATCCTCACCTAATATTTGTGCCTTGTCTTTAGGTGTTGATGTGTAGGAAGATTCCTAGAGGTTGAGCTAGGGGTCGTGGTGGTGGTCGTAGGGATATTTTCTAGAATAATCCTTCTTAGAGTTCCCACGAGTCTAAATGTGAGAAACAAAAGGGTTCTTAGAAAAACCCGGGAGGTGGAGGTCAGAACCCGAATCACCCAAGGTTAGAGGGGGTGCAGTTGTTCCATTTACTTGAGGAGGTCCTTGCCCATCTAGGCCATAGGTAGGAGGGTCATCAACGGGTGGTTAGGGAAAGAAAACGGTCTCCTAGGAGGAGAGAGTTCACAACAAATCATGAGGCTATTACTGTAGGGCACATGAGGGATCTTTTGAGGGCGCATCCTCCTAATTTTGATGGTTCTGGTGGCAGATTGGAGGAAGAGACTTGGTTGATTGATCTGGATAGGTGTTTTTCCATGCACCCATATGGTAGTAACACCAAGGCAAGGTGTGCCAGCATGCACCTCATAGGTTTTTCCTCTACATGGTGGTGTTTAGAGGAACATAAATTGCACCTTGATATTGGTTATGTGTCATGGGAGATATTCTTAGAGAGGTTTAGAGCTCCTTTTCTATTGGATCACTAGAGACAGCGTTGTGCGAACAAGTTCCACAAGTTGAGATAGATGGCCATGTCAGTAAAGCAATATGAGCACAGGTTTTATGAGCTTAAGCAGTATGCTGGGATCGACGATGACAAGGGTATGTTGGTGCAACACTTTATCAGGGGTTTGAATGCTCATATCAGTGGAGGAGTCTATGTCTTTGAGCTGAAGACCATGGAGGTGGCAGTGGATAAAGCCCGACTAGTAGAGGAGAATTTGGCCATGGCATTGGGAGGTCATATAGGTGTACAAATTGGTAGTGCACCTCTAGCAGGATTTGGTTCATGAGGTGGTCAGTTATAGGTAGCGGGTTCCTCTAGGAGCCATCATGTGCCCGCTAAGGGTGGTCAATAGCAGAAATATTAGCATTCTCAATCCAAACATTTGAACTCTCAGTCTCAGCATGGTGGTAGATTTTAGTCTAGGAAAAAATAGAGTTGGCAGCGAGGTCAGGATGACCGTTCTGATCAGCCAACATAGAGAACACAAACTGCAGCTAACAGAGGTAGCTTTCAGTAGTCCAATGCACCCCTAGGTGGCATAGGATATGACAGAGGTACAAGGTGTTTCTCTTGTGGCCAACAGGGCCACATAGCTAGACAGTGTCCTCAGAAGAACATGACAGGATTCAGTCAAACATCGGTAGCTTCAGAGGTAATAGTAGGGGATGCAGGCAATCCCATAGAGTATTTACAATGGTTGGTAACCACCAGGAAAAACATCAGGGTATAGTGGTGGAGACTACATGTGTGTTACAGGGTATTGATATCTCTATTCTTTTTTACTTTGGTGCTTCTGACTCGTTTATTTCCCCCTCATTAGTAGAGCATTGTGGACTGGTGGCAGAAAAGCAAGGCGTTAGATGGTATGTCGAATTGGATTTTGGAGTGAAGGTAGCAATAGAATCCCTTGTGCATGATTGTGGTTTGAGGATTGGTTCACTCGTTACCATGGTGGATCTCCGCATCATACCCCTTGGATCTTATGATGTTGTTTTGGGTATGGACTGGTTGGATGCTCACCGAGCAATAATTGATTGCTGATGTAAGTCAGTACGATGTGTGGATGACTCAGGCAGAGAGGTAGAAGTATTTGGCATTCAAAGGCCCATCTCCTTACAGATGATTTCTTCCATGTAGTTGAGGAGATGTATGCATTAGGGCTGCCATTTGTTTGTGGTAACAGTCAATGATTTGGAGCTAGGGGAGAGTCGAGAGGTGTCTCTTGATCATTATTCGATCCTTAGAGAGTATGCAGATGTTTTTCCCAATGAGATTCTGGGGATGCCACCTAAGCGTGACATCAATTTTAGGAGACCTAGTTCCCAGAGTAGAATCCATCTCTCAAGCTCCATATCGGATGAGTACACAATAGCTTCAGGAGCTTAGATTGCATTTGGAGGAGTTGTTGGTGAAAGAGTTCATTCATCCTAGTGTTTCCCCTTGGGGAGCACCAATTATATTTGTGAAGAAGAAGGACGACTCCCTTTGATTGTGTATTGATTATCGACAGTTAAACAAGGTGATAGTGAAGAACAGGTACAACTTACCAAGAATTGATGATCTCTTTGATCAAATTAAGTGAGCTAAGGTGTTTTAAAAAATTTACCTTAAGTCAAGGTACCATCAGTTGTGAATATTTGAGGCAGACATCCATAAAACTACATTTTGCACTCACTACGGGCACTATGAGTTCACTGTTGTGTTGTTCGAGTTGACGAATGCACCGTTTGTGTTCATGAGTTTGATGAATGGAGTGTTCCACACTTATCTTGATAGATTCATTGTTGTGTTCCTTAATGAAATTTTTATTTACTCGAGAACTATGGAGGAGCACGAGGAGCATTTGAGACAAGTTTTGCAGTGCCTGAGAGATAATCAACTTTATGCAAATTTGGCTAAGTGCAAACTCTTCCAAAATAAGGTGAGATATTTGGGACACATCATCTCTGGAGAAGGTATCACCGTGGATCCTTCGAAGATCCAAGCTATTATAGACTGGCCTGAGCCCACTAATGTTTCAGAGGTTCACAATTTTATGGGCTTAGCAGGCTACTATCAAAGGTTTGTACAGGGTTTTTTGAGGATAGCACACCCCATCACTTCTCTTTAGAGGAAAGGGAATAAGTTCATTTGGTTAGAATAGTGTTAGTAAGCCTTTCAAACTCTCAAGGAGAGGTTGACAAACACACCTATTTTAGCAATCCCTGATCCTACTGGAGACTTTATGGTGTGCACAGATGCGTCTTTGGAGGATTTAGGAGCAGTTTTGATGTAGGATGGTCACGTCATTGCTTATGAATCTCGCAAACTCAAGTATCACAAGTTGAACTATGCCATGCATGACTTGGAGTTAGTCTCCATTGTTCATGCTTTAGTGAGATGGAGACACTTTCTACTGGGGCATCGGTTTGAGTTAAACAACGATCACCACAGTTTACAATATATATTTACGCAACCAAACCTGAATGCTAGGCAGAGGGGGTGGATGGAGTTCCTTTGTGAGTATGATTTTGAGGTGAAATATATTTAGGGTAAGGATAATATCATGGCGAATGCTCTTAGTCGACAGAGACATGAGTTATCAATAGTGACTCTTGGTGTGGATTTGAGGAGTCAAATTCTTGCAACACTTCCTACAAACAGTTTGTATTAGGATGTGAAGTCAGAGGTGGAGACAGGAAGAGTTTTGGAGGGTAGATTTGTGGGTTATTTGCTTGAATCAGATGATCTTTTGCAACATTTGGGTTGCTTTTATGTCCCTTCTTCTGAGGGTCTTCGCACCTTAATCATGTCAAAGGAACATCAAACACCCTATTATGCTCATCTGGGTGTCAAGAAGACGTATGCAGACCTTCGTCAACTATATTTTTGGGTTGGAATGAAGAGGGATATTGCATACTTTGTTTTGAGGTGTTTGGAGTGTCAAAGGGTTAAGGCAGAGCACTAGCACTCTGTAGGTTTTTCGCAACCACATCTTGTTCCAAAATGGAAGTGGGACATCATTTCAGGACATTTCATAGTTGGTTTGCCTATGTCTTCTCATTATCATGACACAATAATGATCACTATGGAAAGGTTAACTAAGGTGGCTCACTTTTCTCCTATTTGATCATCTTATAATGCTTCTTTTGTGGTCAGAATTTTCATGGAGGATATTGTTAGACTGTACGAAATTCCACATAGGATTATTTCCGATAGAGATCCAGTGTTCACTTCAACTCTTTGGACGTCTTTGCAGCATGCTTTGGGAACCCAGTTGAACTTTAGTTATGCTTACCATCTAGAGATAGATGGATAGACCGAGAGGGTCAACCAGGTTCTTGAGGATATGTTCAATATGTAAATTATGGATCAATAGTCTCGATGGGAGGACTATTTGTACTTAGTGGAGTTTGCATATAATAATGGTTACCAAAATTTGATTGGTATGCCTCTGTTTCAGGCATTGTATGGTCGTCCTTTTCGGACTTTGCTGAGTTAGGATCATCTAGAGGACAAAATCCTGCTAGGACCCAAGATGCTTCAAGAGATGGAGCAATAGGTTGCCCATATTAGAGAGAACTTGGTGGCAGGTCAAGACAGACAGAAGAAATATGCAGATGCTCATAGGGTCGACCATCAGTTTTTAGTTGGCGATTGGGTATTCTTATGGGTGCATTCGCGAAAAAGTATGATCCGCTATGGAAAAGGCTCTAATCTCGCACCACATTTTGTAGTGTTGTTTGAGGTTTTGGAGAGGACTAGTCCTATTTCTTACCGTCTTGTTTTGTTTCCCATTCTATTGCGCATTCATGGTGTGTTCCATGTTTCTATTCTTAGACCATACTATCCAGACATTTTTCATGTTCTTGATTGGAATGCCTTATAGGTAAAGGATGGGAAGCTAGCACTGGAGCCCGTGTCCATTCTACAGCATAGGAGACTCACCCTCAGGGGTTGAGATGTTGAGCAGGTGTGGGTCCAGTGGGATCCTAACGATGAGGCTTCAGCTACTTGGGAAGATGCATATGGGATACGAGAGTCATACCCATACTTGTTTATAGGCTTCTAAGAGTAAGCTTGATCCTAGGGGGGATGTAGTGCCCCTCATGTTGTTCCCTAGTGGACTGATGATTATTATGTTAGGAAAAACATTATGACACTTTATTAATGTTATATTTACTGCTTTGATGATACTAGATGACATTTGATGACACTTTGAGGTTTTTGCTACTGGTTGAGTTATGCATATGCTATGATAGTTTCATGGGCTTATTGGTTTATGTGGATTGATTTAATTATGCGCATTATGTGGTTATCTGATCATGTTTACTATATGTTTATCTAGTGATTGTTCTATGTTGTTTGTTATGTAACTATTTGTGGTGCATTGATGAGGTTACTTGTTTAATGTGCCTTGGTGAGAGGAATAGTGTTGCATTACTCATTTATGAGTACCTTGCTACGCTATGACTTTCTCTCATATTGTGTTTGACTATTTGATTATATATATATATATATTTTGTTTGATGTAGGTTGTAGGTACCATGCATCAATTTCACCTGAATTGTCAGGTCTGAGCATGCCTTAAACCCAATGGAAAGTTGTTTAAAATGGAGGTAATGAAAGGTCCCCTACCCTTACCATCATCCTTGATGAGGATGAGTATCCAATTGGTCACCCGTCAGTCTTGTTTTCTCTCATGGTTAGTGTTCTCGTTTTGACCTTGTTATGCTTGGTGATTTATATGGTTATTTAGTTGTTATATTAAATTGGCTTAATAAGGATATTTGATTAATTTGTTTGAATTAAATAAATTTTTAAATTAATCTTGTTGATAAATGGATATATATTTATATATGTTGAGTTTGGTTAATTAAATTATTAAATTAAATTATTGAGTTATAGAGTATTATTTATAATTAAATATAAATATTCATTTTAATATTGAGTCTAAATAAATTAAAAGGTGGAAATAATAAAAAAAAATAATAATAATAATAAATCGGATGAAGATAATCGATAAGTAGATAAAACAATTAAAAAGATAGAAAAAGTAATTTCGAAGCACATGCGTGACTTTGAACTGGTTATCGTTGGAAACTTGTCATTTTTACGTGATTTTTATCCGTTTTTTATTTTTGAAAAAAAAAGTTTTCCTTAGTTAAAAATTATCAATTTGGGTTTTTTTTTTCATCTTTTATTTTTAGTTTTGGGAAACAGAGAGGAACTTTGTTTGAAGAAATTCTTCTATAGAATAAGTTGCATTTTATGAATTGTTTTGAAAGAAAATATTGAATTGAAGAAAAAGGACCATTATTGAATTTCTTTGAAGAAGTGGATCATTGCAAATGTAATAGTTGATCTCGGCACCATTCTTCCATTTCTGTAGCGTTGAATCTAGGTTCCTTATTTTCTAAAATTGTCTTTGCTTCTTGTAACAAATTCTTGGATGTTTGTGTTGTTTGGTAAAATTTGATGCTTGCTTGCTTGCTTGTTAGAAATTGTATTTTTTGAATATTTTCAAATCTTGATTGTAGCAAATTCAATTTGTGTATTCTTTGTGATGCCTGATCTTCAATGTATATACAATGTAATTGCTCTCTAAAAATTTGAATTGAATGAGTTATGTAATTCATTTTTCATTGAATCATTTTGGCTGAAACTCATTGCCCTTATCATAGGTTTGGTACATTCCTACTTATATCCCATTGATTGTTGTATAAAATCTCTTGTAATGGTTGATCTATTGTGTATATATGCATATAGAAATGTGATGATCACTATCGTTATTCCTGGGCGACCTCATTCTTGTGCGTCATTCTTCACCTGTTTGTTTTGCTTAGGTTGAACTTTCTAATGCTAGATTTGTTTTGTTATCAATGCTTATCCTTGGTCTGTAAGTTTAATCCAAAGTCTCTACAGGGTGAATTGAATTCAATGAATCTAATTTCCATGTGAGGGTTGAATTTTCTGATTGGTGTACTTCCTTCCTATTTCACATAATCCTTAGCTATTGTGGTTGGCGTCCATACTATAAGAATAGCATTTAAATTGGAAGGATGAACCTTGTGTGGACAATAGCGTCATACTTTCCTGGATAAAAATATCTTTTCGACTAGTTGCTAGGAAATGGTTCGTTGTTTTATGTTAATGAGGGAAAACTAATTTATCAAAAGTTGTAGTATCCTTTTAAGAGCCACTCGATATAAAAAAAATTGTTGTTTTTATTTCTTGTTGCTTCGATAGGATTTTGGGTTGCTGCTTTATCTAATTGATAGCCCTTAGTTCACTGGTCTTCTTGTTTAGAATTGATTTTTATGAAGGTCACATTTTCAACCGCCTTTAGAAAGAAACCTTAAATCATCTATATGCCAATTTGAATATATAGTGTTTTTCTGAGTATTCGACTATTGTAGATGGTGTTTTCTCTCCCATTGTATAATATGATTCATGATGTAGTTTTTTTTTGTATGGCTACATATCAATTTTTGTATGGTGGTTGCATATTAAAGTTAGTTACTGATTGCATATCGATTTTATCTTATGACTGCATTTTACCTGAGGCTAGATTCAAACTATATGTATCCTAAGTTTTGAAATCAATTTATACTTGTTGCATATTGAGTCGATGATAGTTGTTGTGTATTTGGTTTCTTATTGGTGATGTTTCTTTCTTTTAGGACAAACTTAAGTCTAAGCAATCACCTTCAATTAGTTCGCCATTTGTTTATTAAGTGTGTTTTATACAGTCAACATTAATATTCGATTTGTACATCAAATATATATATATATATATATATATATATATATATATATATATCTGTGTGTTACTCTTATATATAGAATCTGATTCACTGTTTTCAAAAACAACAGATTTAAAGAATATAATTTACTTATATATATACATATTTATGTAGGTATATATATACATTTAATGAGAATATAATGAAATAATGTTTCTGTTTTGATAATTGACTCGTTAGATAGATAAATGGAGAAACTCTCTAAGAGAATTGTTTTATAGTCATTTAAATTGAAGGATTTGTGGATTGATTTTGTTGATAAGCAATTTGGATTGTCTTTTCTTAAAAGATAAATGTTTTTTACTGTTACAGTTATTTAATGGTTGAGTTGTAAATTTACTTGTAAATGGTTATATAGCATAATTGTTACATGAATTAAGTGGTTGAGTAATGGGTAGTACATAAGGTGATAATAATGCCTTCGTGGATGTACTATCGCTAAGTTCTTGCATTGAATATTGTGTTGGATTTTGATATTGGGGAGATTTGGGTATTGAATCTAGGTAGGAGTCTTTTGTGTAAAGTGGATAATGGGTGTCTTCCAAAGGCTGGGGGGAGTTTTTCTAAATGTTGGTTTTCATGATTATTACCTTGTGAAATGGTTGATTATGTCTTGAAATGGGTGCACGAGGGTCTTTAGTCTTGCACTTCTTATTTGTTTTATGGTAGGTTTTTGTGTGTGAGAGGGTTTATGCCTCACTTTATGTGTACATGCATGTGGTTTTGAAATTTGTGCAAGATGGCTTACCCTATTGGATGTGTTTGGGTCTTCTAGTTGTTAGTAGGGGGAGTGGCTCTCAATTGGGGCTGGCACACAAAGTGGTGTCAAGATAACCCATGTGGGAGTTTCTTAACTTAGTGAAAGCGTAATTAATAAACTAGGGGGTTGGGTAGAATTTCACACTAATTAAGATTATTGGATGCCTCACCCATGCCTGTAGTGCTCGTTTAGGCTAAGGATGGGTTGAGAAGGCCTCGTTGGCAAGATCAACTTCCTTTTCCTCATGAAAGGAAAGTTGGTTCTAGATGTGTCACCCTATGCGGTCGATGTCTAGTGAGAGATTGTCAGGATAACCATAGATGGGGGTCGACGTCTAGTGAGAGACTGTTAGGATAACCCATGCTAGGACCATGCAATGACACTCTTCCCTATTGCAACCTAGAATTCCCTTGTCTTGTGTTTCCCCTTTGTTGTTTGCATGCCTCTGGAAGTGGTGTCACTATTATGTGATGTTTTGTTGTACTTTGTATGTTGAAGTCATGTTAGCCTTATGTCATGCTATTGTTCTCTTGACTGCTTTGGTGATGGGACCTTATTGTTGTTTCCTAGCATGGGGGGTGGACCTTAGGGTTCCACATGGTTGGGTGGAATGTGATTTTTAATCCATTGGGTTTTCCAACTCTTGTTCGTGAGCGTGGAAGGTGTACCTTTTTGTAGTAGATTTTGGATCTTATACCAGGTCATGAGATAGTGCTTATGCTATGTATTGTACTTGTATCGCTTTTGTATCATGTGATGTAATTTTGATGTATTCTTCCCATTGTTATAAGGTAAGCTTTGATGTAATCTTGTAACCATTTACTGATGTACCCTTATGTAAGGGGAACTATATATGTACTCATTGATTCTTATTATATGATCTTTAATGATGATGTATTTAATGTTATAATACAAAGATGTATGTGTTTATTCATTTACGCTATGGATTTTGAAAGGAAATCGTGTTGTTAGTAATATATGATGTAAGTTTAGATCTTGTTATTAGATTGTTAGTAATGCAGTCATAGAATATTGGAGGACATAGGTTAACTAACATGATTAACCTGAGGAACAACAAGGTTCTTAGAATAACCTAGGAGGTGCAGGTCATAACCCAGATCAGCTGGGGTTAGAGGGAGTGCAATTGTGCCATTTACTTGAGGAAGTCCTTTCCCATTTAGGCCCTAGGAAAGAGGGTCATCAATACGTGGTTAGGGAAAGAAAACAGTCTCCTAGGAGGAGAGAGGTCACAACAGATCATGAGGCTATTACTGCAGGGCACATGAGGGATCTTTTGAGAGCACGTCCTCCTACTTTTGATGGTTTTGGTGGTGTATTGGAGGTAGAGACTTGGTTGATCGATCTGGATAGGTGTTTTTCCATGCACCCATATGGCAGTAACACCAAGGCGAGGTGTGCCATAATGCACCTCAGAGGTTTTGCCTCTACATTGTGGAGTTTAGAGGAACATAAATTGCACCTTGATATTGGTTTTGTGTCATGGGAGATATTCTTGGAGAGGTTTAGAGATCATTTTCTGTTGGATCACTAGAGACAGTGCCGTGTAGACAAGTTCCATGAATTGAGACAGATGGCCATGTCAGTAGAGCAATATGAGTGCAGGTTTTAGGAGCTTAATCAGTATACTAGGATCAGTGATGATGAGAGTATGTTGGTGCAACATTTTATCATGGGTTTGAATACCCATATCAGTCGAGGAGTCCATGTCTTTGAGCCGAAGACCATGGAGGTGGTAGTGGAGAAAACCTGACTAGTAGAGGAGAATTTGGCCATGGCATTGGGAGGTCATACTGGTGTACAGATTGGTAGTGCACCTCCAACAAGATTTGGTTCACGAGGTGGTCAATCATAGGCAATGGGTTCCTCCAAGAGCCATCATTGCACCTGATAAGGGTGGTTAGCAGTAGTAGCAACAACATTCTCAATCGAAACATAAGAACTCTTAGTCTCAGCATGGTGGTAGATTTCAGTCTAGGAAAAAATGGAGTTGGCAGGAAGCTTAGCGTGACCATTCTGATTAGCCAGCATAGAGCACACAAACTGCAACTAGCAGATGTAGTTTTCAGCAGTCCAGTGCACCCCTTGGTGGCAGAGGATACGACAGAAGTATAGGGTGTTTCTCTTGTGGCCAGTAGGGCCACAGCTAGAAAGTGTCCTCAAAAGAACACAACAAGATTTGGTCAGAGGCCGACAGCTTCAAAGTTGACAATAGGGGATGTAGGTAGGTCCCACAAAGTATTTGCAATGGTTGATAACTGCCAGGCAGAACATCAAGGTGCAGTGGTGTAGACTACAGGTGTGTTATAGGGTGTTTATATCTCTATTCATTTTGACTTTGGTGCTTTTGACTCATTTATTTCCACCTCATTAGTAGAGTGTTGTGGACTAGTGGCAATAAAGCAAGGTGTTAGGTGGTAGTTTGAATTAGCCTTCAGAGAAAAGGTAGTGGTATAATCCCTTGTGCATGGTTGTGGTTTGAGGATTGGTTCACTCGTTACCATGGTGGATCTTTGCATCATACCACTTGGATCTTATGAAGTTGTTTTAGGTATGGACTAGTTGGATGCTCACAGAGCAATAATCGATTATCGATGTAAGTTAGTGCAATGTGTGGATGACTTAGGTAGAGAGGTAGAAGTAATTGGCATTTAGAGGCCCATCTCCTTATAGATGATTTATGCCATGTAGTTGACGAGATGTATGCATTAGGGTTGCCAGTTGTTTATGGTGACAGTCAATGATTTGGAGCTAGGGGAGAGTCAAGAGGTGTCTCTTGATCATTATCCAATTCTTAGAGAGTATGAAATTTTTTTTCCCAATGATATTTTTGGGATGCCACCTAAGCATGACATCAATTTCAGGATAGACCTAGTTCCCAGAGCAGAACCCATCTCTTGAGCTCCATATCGGATGACCACGCGGGATCATCAAGAGCTTTGATTGAATTTGGAGGAGTTGTTGGAAAAAGGGTTCATTCATCCTAGTGTTTCCCCTTGAGGGACTCCGGTTATATTTGTGAAGGACGACTCCCTTCGGTTGTGTATTGATTATCAACAATTAAACAAGGTGACATTGAAGAACAAATATCCCTTACCTAGAATTGATTCTCTTTGATCAAATTAAGGGAGCTAAGGTGTTTTCCAAAATTGATCTTAAGTTGGGGTACCATCAATTGCGAATCTTTGAGGTAGACTTCCATAAAACTGCATTTCGCACTCATTACAGGCATTATGAGTTCACTGTTGTGCCATTTGGGTTGACGAATGCACTGTCTGTGTTCATGAGTTTGATGAATGGAGTGTTCGACACTTATCTTGATAGATTCATTCTTGTGTTCCTTGATGAAATTTTGATTTAATCGAGAACTATGGAGGAGCATGAGGAGCATTTGTGACAAGTTTTGCAGTGCCTGAGAGATAATCAACTTTATGCAAATTTGGCTAAGTGCAAATTGTTCTAGACTAAGGTGAGATATTTGGGACACGTCATCTCTAGAGAAGGTATCACCATGGATCCTTCGAAGATCCAAGCTATTATAGATTTACATGAGCCCACTAATGCTTCAGAGGTTCGCAATTTTATGGGCTTAGCAGGCTACTATCGACGGTTCGTACAGGATTTTTCAAGGATAGCACACCCCATCACTTATCTTCAGAGGAAAGGGAAGAAGTTCATTTGGTCATAATAGTGTCAGTCAACCTTTTAGACTCTCAAGAAGAGGTTGACAAGTGCACCTATTTCAACAATCCCTAATCCTACTAGAGACTTTGTGGTGTGCACAGATGCATCTTTGGAGGGTTTAGGAGCAATTTTAATGTAGGATGGTCATGTGATTGCCTATGAATCTCACGCATGACTTGGAGTTGGCTGTCATTGTTCATGCTTTAGTGAGATGGAGACACTTTCTATTGGGGCATTAGTTTGAGTTGCATAGCGATCACCACAATTTACAGTGTATATTTATGTAGCTAAACTTGAATGTTAGGCAGAGGCGGTGGATGGAGTTCCTTTGTGAGTATGATTTTGAGGTGAAATATATTTAGGGTAAGGAGAATGTCGTGGAATATGATCTTAGTCGACAGACACATGAGCTGTTAGCAGTGACTCTTGGTGTGTATTTGAGGAATCAGATTCTTGCAACACTTTCTGCAGACAGTTGGTATCAGGAGGTGAAGTTGGAGGTGGAGCCAAGAAGAGTTTTGAAGGGTATATTTTGTGGGTTATTCCCTTGAATCAAATAGTCTTTTGCAGCATTTGGGTCACATTTATGACCCTTATCCTAAGGGTCTTCGCACCCTAATCATGTCAGAGGCACATATGGCACCCTATTTTGCTCATCCGAGTGTCAAGAAGATGCATGCAGACCTTCGTCAGCTGTATTTTTGGGCTAGAATGAAGAAGGATATTGCAGACTTTGTTTTGAGGTGTTTGGAGTGTTAAAGGGTTAAGGCAGAGCACCAACACCCCATAAGTCTTTTGCAACCACATCTTGTTCCAGAATGGAAGTGAGACATCACTTCAGTAGATTTCATAGATGGTTTGCCTATGTGTTATCATCATCATGATGCAATCATGGTCACCGTGGATAGGTTAAATAAGGTGGCTCACTTTTCTCCTGTTCGATCATCTTATAATGCTTCTTCTGTGGCTAGAATTTTCATGGAGGATATTGTTAGACTACACAAAATTCCATGCAGGATTATTTCCGATAGAGATCAAGTGTTCACTTTAGCTCTTTGGACATCTTTGTAGCATGCTTTGGGAACCCAGTTGAACTTTAGTTCTGCTTACCATCCAAAGACATATGGATAGACTAAGAGGGTCAACCAGGTTCTTGAGGATATGCTCAAGATGTACGTTATGGATCAACAGTCTCGATGGGAGGACTATTTGTACTTAGTGGATTTCACATATAATAATGGTTACCATTTTTCGATTGGTATGCCTCTGTTTCAAGCGTTGTATGGTTGTCCTTGTCAGACTCTTCCAAGTTGTGATTGTCTAGAGGACAGAATCCTGCTAGGACCCGAGATGCTTCAAGAGATGGAGAAACAGGTAGCTCATATTAGAGAGAACCTGGTGGCAGTGTAGGATAGATAGAATAAATATGTAGATGCTCATAGGGTCGAACATCAATTTTCAATTGGCGACCAGTTATTCTTACCAGTGCGTCCATGAAAGAGTTTGATCTGCAATGGAAAAGGCTCTAAGCTCGCACCACATTTTGTAGGTCCATTTGAGGTTTTGGAGAGGATTGGTCCTATTTCTTACCATCTTGCTTTGCCACCCAGTCTATTGTGAATTCATGATGTATTCCATGCTTCTATTCTTAGACCATACTATCCAGACATTTCTCATGTTCTTGACTGGAATGCCTTACAGGTAGAGGATGGGCAACTAACACTGGAGCCCGTGGCCATTCTACAACATAGGAGACTCAACCTTAGGGGTCAAGATGTTGAGTAGGTGAGGGTACAATTGTATCCTAATGACGAGGCTTCAACTACTTGGGAGGGTGCATCCCAGATACAAGAGTCATACCCATACTTGTTTGCAAGCTTCCAGGAGTAAGCTTGATCCTAGGGGGGATGTAGTGCCCCTCATGTTGTTCCCTAGTGGACTAATGATTATTATGTTAGGACAGACATTATGACACTTTTTTTATGTTAGATTTACTACTTTGATGATACTGGATGATATTTGATGACACTTTGAGGTTTTTGCTACATGTTGAGTTATGCATATGCTATGAAAATTTCATGGGATTATTGGTTTATGTGGATTGATTTAATTATGCACATTATGTGTTTATCTGATCATGTTTACTATATGCTGAAGATTGTTAATTTCTGGATTTTTGATTGTGTTAGAGCTTTTTTCATCAACGTTTCGGATCACACTCAGTGATCCATCATCAGGATGTTAGAGAGCATAGGAAATGAGAAATGGTTAGATGCAGACTTAGCTTTTGCTTAAAAGGAAGAGAGATGAGAGGTTGAGGAGAGAGATGGGTACAAAGACCAAGACAAGAGAGGTAAGGAAAGAAAATTGAAAAAATTAAGAGAAATCAGAATGACAAATGAAGAGGAAAAAAGATAAGAAATGAGCAAAAGAGGAATGTATGAAAAGGTAAGCAAAGGTAAAATATAATACTGAGCATTAATTTTATAATTCATTAAAACATTAACCATATTATAATTTTAATTATAATATAATTCTAGTTAGAACACCAAATTAATTTTAATTATAATTCTAATTATAATATCTAATTATAATTAGAATTCTAATTATAATTATAATTCTAATTATATTAGAATTCTAATAATTCTAATTATTAGAATTCTAATTAATTCTAATTATTCTAATTCTAATTATAATTATAATTTATAATTCTTAGAATTCTAATTATAATTATAATTCTAATTCTAATTGTTAGAATTCTAATTATAATCTAATTAAAATTAATTAGATTATAATTAGAGAGGAGAAGAATCCTAGAGAAAGATTACGAAGGAAAACATTGGACAAAAAAGAAAATTGAAAGACACAAAATTAGGGAGCAAGACAATTGAAAAAGTGGATAAACAAAAGGAATACAAAGAAGATAAGCAATAATAAATAATAAGGTTAAAATTACAATAAAATTATAGAAAATTCATATAAAGAAGCTATGAAACAATTTTTTGCAACCCCAACTAATAATTAAAAGAGATTAACATCAAAAATATGTGGTACAAAAAAGACCAATGAATACAAACATCAAAGCCAAGGTCAAAATAAAACAAAATGTAACAAATTGTGATTAAATACACGGACGAGGAGATGGATGACAATTACCTAGAAAGAGGAAACACTAAAGAGAACGCAAGAAATTAATTCTAATTAGAACACCAATTTAATTATAAATGTAATTCTAATTATAATATCTAATTATAAATGTAATTATATCTAATTCTGAACGAAATGGTAAGAGAAGAGATATTATAATATTGTTATATTTTTTTTTCAAGATTAAATATAACATTAATAACAATATTATAATACCTCTTCTCTTACCATTTCGTTCATAATTAGATATTTTTATAATTAGAATTAGAATTCTAATTATAATTAGATATTATAATAAGAATTATAATTAAAATTAAATTGGTGTTCTAATTAGAATTATATTATAATGAAAATTATAATATTGTTAATGTTTTAATGAATCCTATAATTAATGTTCAATATTATAATTCATCTATGCTATAATGTTTTAATGAATTATATAATTAATGTTTCAATAATATACTTTTTTACTTCTTATCAATTTTATATTCCTTTGGTCATTTCATTTTTATTGTCCCTCTCGTTTCCTTTCTGCCTTCGATTTTAATAGAATTAAAATTTAATTCTCTTTCTTATATCTCTTTAGTGGTTTAACATATATTATTTACAAGATTAAAAATAACATTAATAACAATATTATAATATCTCTTCTCTTACCATTTCGTTCAGAATTAGATATAATTACATTTATAATTAGATATTATAATTAGAATTATATTTATAATTAAATTGGTGTTCTAATTAGAATTAATTTCTTGTGTTCTCTTTAGTGTTTCCTCTTTCTAGGTAATTGTCATCCATCTCCTCGTCCGTGTATTTAATCACAATTTGTTACATTTTGTTTTATTTTGACCTTGGCTTTGATGTTTGTATTCATTGGTCTTTTTTGTACCACATATTTTTGATGTTAATCTCTTTTAATTATTAGTTGGGGTTGCAAAAAATTGTTTCATAGCTTCTTTATATGAATTTTCTATAATTTTATTGTAATTTTAACCTTATTATTTATTATTGCTTATCTTCTTTGTATTCCTTTTGTTTATCCACTTTTTCAATTTCTCTCGCTTGTCTCTTGTTGAATTTGCTCTAGGTTGTAGTCTTCTCCTAATCGTTTTGTGTCTTTCAATTTTCGTTTTGTTCCTTTTTGTCCAATGTTTCCGTTTGGTTTTCCTTCGTAATCTTTCTCTAGGATTCTTCTCCTCTCTAATTATAATCTAATTAATTTTAATTAGATTATAATTAGAATTCTAACAATTAGAATTATAATTAGAATTCTAAGAATTATAATTATAATTAGAATTATAATTAGAATTAGAATTCTAATAATTAGAATTCTAATAATTAGAATTATAATTAGAATTCTAATAATTAGAATTATAATTAGAATTCTAATAATTAGAATTATAATTAGAATTCTAATAATTAGAATTATAATTAGAATTCTAATAATTAGAATTATAATTAGAATTCTAATAATTAGAATTATAATTATAATTAGAATTATAATTATAATTAGAATTCTAATTATAATTAGATATTATAATTAGAATTATAATTAAAATTAATTTGGTGTTCTAACTAGAATTATATTATAATTAAAATTATAATATGGTTAATGTTTTAATGAATTATAAAATTAATGCTCAGTATTATATTTTACCTTTGCTTACCTTTTCATACATTCCTCTTTTGCTCATTTCTTATCTTTTTTCCTCTTCATTTGTCATTCTGATTTCTCTTAATTTTTTCAATTTTCTTTCCTTACCTCTCTTGTCTTGGTCTTTGTACCCATCTCTCTCCTCAACCTCTCATCTCTCTTCCTTTTAAGCAAAAGCTAAGTCTGCATCTAACCATTTCTCATTTCCTATGCTCTCTAACATCCTGATGATGGATCACTGAGTGTGATCCGAAACGTTGATGAAAAAAGCTCTAACACAATCAAAAATCCATAAATTAACAATCTTCAGCACTATGGATTGTGGAAATCTAATAGCATTAATGTTTACTATATGTTTATTTGGTGATTGTTCTATGTTGCTTGTTATGCAACTTTTTGTGGTGCATTGATGAGGTTACTTGTTTGATGTGTCTTGGTGAGAGGAACAGTGTTTCATTACTCATCTGTGAGTACCTTTCTACGCTGCAACTTTCTCTCATGGTGTGTTTAACTGTTTGATTATATATATGTTGTTTGACTGTTTTGTTTGATGCAGGTTGCATATACCAAGCATCAACTCCACCTGAATTGTCAGGTCTGAGTGTGCCTTAAACCCAAAGGAAAGTTTTTGAAAATGGAGATAACAAAAGGCCCCATACCCTTACCATCATTCTTGACAAGGATGAGTATCCAGTTGGTCACCCGTCAATCTTGTTTGCACTCGTGGTCAGTGTTCTCGTTTTGACCTTGTTATGATTGGTTATTTATATAGTTATTTAGTTGTTATATTAAATTGGCTCGATAAGGATGTTTGATTAATTTGTTTGAATTAAATAAATTGTTAAATTAATCTTGTTGATAAATGGATATATAGTTATATATGTTGAGTTTGGTTAATTAAATTATTAAATTAAATTATTGAGTTATAGAGTATTATTTATAATTAAATATAAATATTCATTTTAATATTGAGTCTAAATAAATTAAAAGGTGGAAATAAAAAAATATTAAAATAAAATAATAAATCAGATGAAGATAATTGATAAGGAGATAAAACGATTAAAAAGATATAAAAAGTAATTTTGAAGCACGTGTGACTTCGAACTAGTTATCGTTGGAAACTTGTCGTTTTTACGAGATTTTTATCCACTTTTTGTTTTTGAAAAAACAAAATATTTCCTTGGTTAAAAACTATCAATTTCAGGTTTTTTTTTATCTTTGATTTTTAGTTTTGGGAAACATAGAACTTTGTTTGAAGTAATTCTTTTGTAGAATAAGTTGCATTTTATGAATTGTTTTGAAATAAAATATTGAATTGAAGAAAAAGGATTGTTATTGAATTGCTTTGAAGAAGTGGATCGTTGCGAACATAATAGTTGATCTCGACACCGTTCTTCCATTTCTGTAGCATTGAATCTAGGTTCCTTCTTTTCTGAAATTGTCTCTGTTTCTTGTAACAAATTCTAGGATGTTTTTTTTTGTTTGGTAAAATTCGATGCTTGCTTGCTTGCCTGATAGAAATTGTATTTTTTGAAGATTTTCAAATCTTGATTGTAGCAAATTATTCAATTTTTGTATTCTTTGTGATGCTTGATCTTCAATGTATATACAATATAATTGCTCTCTGAAAATTTGAATTGAATGAGTACTATAATTCATTTGTCATTGAATCGTTTTGGCTTAAACTCATTGCCCTTATCATAGGTTTGGTACATTCCTACTTATATCTCGTTGATTGTTGTATAAACACTCTTGTAATGGTCGATCTATTGTGTATATATGCATATAGAAATGTGATGATCGCTACCATTATGCTTGGGCGACCTCTTTCTTGTGCGTTGTTCTTCACCTATTTGTTTTGCTTAGGCTGAAATCTCTGATGCTAGATTCATTTTGTCATTAGTGCTTATCCTTGGTTTGTAAGTTTAATCCAAAGTCTCTATAGGGTGAATTGAATTCAATGAATCTAAATTCCATGTGAGGGTTGAATTTTCTAATTGGCGTCCTTCCTTCTTGTTTCGAATAATCCTTAGCTGCTATGGTTGGCATCCATACTATAAGCATAGCGTTTAAATTAGAAGGACAAACCTTGTGTGGATAGTAGCTTCATACTTCCCTGGATAAAAATATCTTATTAGCTAGTTTCTAGGAAATGGTTCGCTATTTTATGTTAATGAGGGAAAACCAATTTATTAGAACTTGTAGTATCCTTTTAAGAGCCACTTGATATTAAAAAAAATCATTTTTTTATTTCTTGCTGCTTTGATATGGTTTCAAGTTGTTGCTTTATCTAATTGATAGCCCTTAGTTCACTGGTCTTCTTGTTTAGAATTGATTTTTATGAAGGTCACATTTTCAACCGCCTTTAGAAAGAAACCTTAACTCATCTGTATGTCATTTCAATTATGGAGTATATAGTGTTTTCCTGAGTATTCGACTATCGTAGATGGCATTTTCTCTCCCTCTATATCATATGATTCATGATGCAGTTTTCTTTGTATGGTTGCATATCAATTTTTGCATGGTGGCTGCATATTAATGTTAGTTAGTGATTGCATATTGATTTTATCTTGTGACCACATTTTTCCTGAGGCTACATTCAAACTACATGTATCCTAAGTTTTGAAATCAATTTATACTTGTTGCATATTGAGTCAATGGTAGTTGTTGTGCGTTTGGTTTCTTATTGGTGGTGTTTCTTTTTCTTATGGAAAACTTAAGTCTAGGCTATTACCTCCAGTTAGTTCACCATTTATTTATTATGTGTGTTTTATATAGTCAATATTAATATTCGATTTCTACATCAACACTATTTATATATGTGTATTGATATTTGTGTGTTACTCTTATCTATAGAACTTGATTCACTGTTTTGAAAGCAGAAGATGTAAAGAATATAATTTACTTATATACATACATACATACGTATATATATATATACTTATGCATATATGTAGATACATATATATATACTTATGCATATATGTATATATACATATATGCTTATACATTTAATGAGGATATAACAAAAGAATGTTTCCGTTTTGAGAATCGACTTGTTAGATAGATAAATGGAGAAACTCCATATGAGAATTGTTTTATAGTCATTTAAATTGAAGAATTTGTGGACTGATTTTGTTGATAAGCAATTTGGATTGCCTTTTGTTAAAAGATAAATGCTGGTTACTGTTACAATTATTTAATAGTTGAGTTGTAAATTTACTTGTAAATGGTTATTTAGCATTAACTGTTAGATGAATTAAGTGGTTGAGTAATGGGTAGTACGTAAGGTGATAATAATGCCTTTGTGGATGTACTGTCATTGAGTTCTTGCATTGAATATTGTCTTGGATTTTGATATTGGGGAGATTTGGGTATCGAATCCAGGTAGGAGTATTTTGTGTAAAGTGGATAATGGATGTCTTGCAGAGGCTAAGGGGATTTTTTCTGCATGTTGGTTTTCACAATTGTTACCTTGTGAAATGGTTGATTATGTCTTGAAATGGGTGCACGAGGGTTTTTAGCCTTGCACTGCTTATTTGTTTTATGGTTGGTTTTTGTGTGTGGGAGGGTTTATGCCTCGCTTTATGTGTACATACATGTGGTTTTGCAATTTGTGCAAGATGGCTTACCCTTTTGGATGCATTTAGGTCTTCTAGTTGTTAGTAGGGGGAGTGGCTCTTAATGGGGGTGGCACACAAAGTGGCATCAGGATAACCCATGTGGGAGTTTCTTAACTCAGTGAAAACCTAATTAATAAACTAGGGGATTGGGTAGAATTTCACACTAATTAAGATAATTGGATACCTCACCCATGCCTATAGTGCTCATTTAGGCTAAGGATGGGTTGAGAAGGCCTATTTGGCAAGATCAACTTCCTTGTCCTCGTGAATGGAAAGTTGGTTCCGCATGTGTCACCCTATGAGGTCAGCGTCTAGTGAGAGACTATCAGGATAACCATAAATGGGGGTCAGCGTCTAGTGAGAGACCGTTAGGATAACCCATGCCAGGACCATGTGATGACACTCTTCTCTACTACAACCTAGCATTCCCTTGTCTTGTGTTCCCCTTTTTTGTTTGCATGCCTCTGGAAGCAGTGTCACTGTTATGTGATGTTTTATTGTACTTTGTTGGAGTCGTGTTAGCCTTGTGTCGTTCTATTTTTCTCTTGACTACTTTGGTGGTGGGACCTTATTGTTGTCTCCTAGTACGAGGGTGGACCTTATGGTTCCTCATGGTCAAATGGAATGTGCTTTTTACTCCATTGGGTTTTCCAGTTGTTGTTTGTGAGCATCGAAGGTGTACCTTTTTGCAGCAAATTTTGGATCTTGTACCAGTTCATGAGATAGTGCTTATGCTATGTATTGTACTTGTATCTCTTTTGTATCATGTGATGTAATTTTGATGTATTCTTCCCATTGTTATAAAGGAAGCTTTGATGTAATCTTGTAACC
Organism: Sequoia sempervirens; assembly: GCA_007258455.2. Taxonomy (NCBI): domain Eukaryota; kingdom Viridiplantae; phylum Streptophyta; class Pinopsida; order Cupressales; family Cupressaceae; genus Sequoia; species Sequoia sempervirens. Next base: position 227,492,010 of record VDFB02075321.1, on the reverse strand, counting down.
ATGTACTGATGTACCCTTTTGTAAGGGAAATTGTATATGTACTCATTGATTCTTATTATATGATCTTTAATGATGATGTATCTGATGTTATAATATAGAGATGTATGTGTTTATTCATTTACACTATGGATTTTGAAAGGAACTCATGTTGTTAGTAATATATGATGTAAGTTTAGATATTGTTATTAGAATGTTAGTAATGAAGTCATAGAACCTTGGAGGACATAGGTTAACTTACATGATATGTTTAGATAAGTTTGGCGATTCATGTTATTTCACTTAAAAAACAAATGTGCCATAATCTCTTGTTAGTTGTGTTGTCCTCTGGGGTTCTCTGGTGGGGCGTTACACATACAAAAAACAAACCTAATACATAGTTATTTCCTAGTAGGGGAAGGAAATAGATCACGCGTTGCCTTCACGGTCAGAACAGTCTTCCAGAATAGTAGCATGTTGTCATTCTAGAGTGACAAGCACATGGACAAACCATCAAGGTAATAATTAAACTACATACAATAGAAAAGATGCTTATAATAACAAATCTATATTATTATAAACAACCTAAGTGATGATCAAATGGTAATGGAAACTAGAAAAGATGCTTACAATAATAAATCTATATTATTCTAAACAACCTAATTGATGATGAAATGGTAATGCAAACTAGAAAAGACACTTAGAATAATCGTTCATTGTGACCTTTTTCCTTCAAGATTATCAATTATGTTCTTATCTATTTCAACCAACTATTTAGGGGTTCTCTTGTAATTAGGTGTTACATAAGGTTCATTTTCAACATTTTCAATGCTATCAACATTTTCATTTTCAAGTTCAATGTTATTAACATTTTCATTATCACTATTTTCAATATTTTCAACATTTTCAATAACAATTTCATTTTCAACAACATTTTCATTTTCAACAACATTTTCATTTTCAACATTTCTATAACAATTTTGTTTTCTTATATTTCAGTTGCTTTCTGATGTAAAGGGTTTTGGGCCCCTTCAAAACCCGTATTTTACCTCTAATAAAAAATAATTTCATTTTGAATAACATTTTCAACAACATTTTAATTCTCAATGTTGTTCACATTTTCATTTTCAATTTCCACATTTTTCAATTTAAATGTTTTCATTTTCAATTTCAATATGATGTTCAATATTTTCAATTTCCATTTCATCTTCACTTGAATTAACATTTAACGATGCGGAAGAAGCTTCAATTTGAATATTTTTCATACCTTGTCTTCTTTTCCTATGACTTTCTCTATCTTTTGCTCTGTATGCTTCAATTTCATCTACTGTAAGTTTCCTTTTACCTTTTCTCTTATGACGACTGCTGCTTCTTATTACACAAACAAAAAAACACACACAAGTGATTATAATTGTAAAAAAAGTGTAAGAGAATCTTTCAAAAGCTGAATTTCGTTTGATGTAGAGAGAAAGCATGAAAATTTTGCAACAAAAAGAATGTAGGGACCATTGAAATACTCAAAACAGTCCCATTTTTATTTTATATATAACTTACAAAACATATATTCGTTACCTTTACTGTTATAAATTACAATATGTCATAATATATATATTTATTATATATTGATATACTATATTAATTTATTATATATATTTATATATTATATACTATATATTAATATTATATTAATATATAATATATATAATATTATAAGTTGTTGGAGGATTCGTGGGATGAGGAGGGGTGGCCGAAAATGCTATGTTGGAACAAAAATGGGTTACCTAAAGCTAGCTCTTTCGCTTGGTTGGCTCTGCGTGGAAGGATTTTAACAGGAGAGAGGCTCAAGAAGATAGGCATTCAAGGTCCTAATCAATGTGTGTTATGCAAAAAAAATGAGGAAACACTTGACCACTTAATATTACAGTGTAATTTTGCAAATAGTTGTTGGATGCATGTATTAAAGAAATTGGATTGGCAGATTCCATGTCAACAAACATGAAAAGAAATGTTTCAAGGTTGGAGACTGAATATAAAGAAGTCCACTTTTTCAAGTATTTGGGAACTAAGTCCCTCCTTAGTGATATGGGAACTTTGAAAATAACGTAATAGAAGAATCTTCCAAGATAAAGAATTAAGTACTGAGGCTATGTTAGCTAAGATTGAGCTGGCAATTTCAGAAATAGTCAATGTGGCAACGAGAAGCAAAATTTATTTGAGTATCCTTTTTGTCAAGAAGATAGAAAACTGCAACGAAATTGGCCATTGCTCAAAACTTTGCCCACAAATGGGTATTGTGGTGGAGTCTCAATAAATGCAACAAAGAGGGATGCAACCTGGCAAAGGCCAAAACTGGGGTGGTTCAAGGCAAACTTTGATGGCACTGCTAAAGGGAATCTCAGATCGTTGAGGGCAGGGTGTGCTTTAAGACATGCATCAGGGAATATAATAGTATTAGGTGCAAAAATCTACAAGATGGAACCAATAATGAGGCGCAGGCGCAGGCTTCCCTTCTTGCAGTTAATCTAGCAAAAAAAAAATCAGTGCAAAAATTGCACTTGGAAGGAGACTAACAAATCATAGTGAATGTTATTGCAAATGAAGGCTCTCAGTTGTGGAAGTTAAACAAATATATCTAGGAAATCAAAGGAAGTTGGAAGTTTTTGAAGACATCAAGATCTCACACACATACAAGGGTGGGAATGAAGAAAATTGGGCAATGAAAAATATAATGACTAAAGATAATGGAAGTTGTGGATCTACGGGAGCTCGGTTTGGAGGAAAAGTTTGGAGTGGAAAATTGTGGATTATTGTTGGCTACAAGTTAGCAGCGGATCCATAATGATGGGTGGTCTTGGAGGTGAATATGGACAACGATGGCAAAGGTTAGTCCTCATCATGCTTTGTCATTAAAGCAAGCTTTAGCAGCGAACATTCTAGCAACTATTCAGTGGTTTTGGAAAGTGGGGTGTTTCGTACAGTGAGGGTATTTGAAATTTCTAAAATTTGTATTATGTAGTTGGTAAGGGTGGCTGGTGGTTAGGAAAAGTAGCATTTTAAGGTGTAATAGCAAGTTTGTAGGGGAAATTGTTGTATTTGAATCAATGTGACAATGAATGCAATGTATTCTTTTGGTTAATAAATAATATAATATGCAGGTTCAACCTATCTTTTACTGATCAAAAAAATATGTATATATATAATGTATATGAATTTATATTATATATTAATATATATTGTTGCTTGTGCAAGTGTATAACCTATAGCAAACAAAATGGATATTTGTTCATAATGGATATCCGTTTGCTTGAGTTTCAAGAATTATTATTTGTTATGATATATTAGATATATTTATTATATATTAATATATATTAGTATATTAGTATATATTAATATATTAATATATAATATATATTATATATATTAATATATAATATATATTATATATATTAATATATAATATATATATTAATATATTATATATATTATATATATTAATATATATTAATATATTATATATATTATATATATTAATATATAATATATATTATCCCACTCTCCCTCTCCCTCTCTCACACTCTCCCTCTTGGGTATTTCCTCTCTTCCTCTTAGGTATTTCCCTCTCTCCCACTCTCCCCTCTCCCTCTTTTCCCTCTCCTCTCCCTCTGGTCTCTCTCTCTCTCCCTCTCTCCCTCTCAGGTCTTTCTCTATCTCCCTCTCTCCCTTTCAAGTCTCTCTCTCCCCCTCTCTTTAATAAATAATGATTAAATATATATATTAAAGATCTAAGAGGGAGATGGAGACTTCAGAGGGAGACTATGTATTAAATATATTATATAATATATTTAATATATATACACTATAATATATTTAATAAATAATATATATTATATAATAAATAGTATATATAAAATATATTATAGTATATTTATATATAATAAATTTATTATATACCAAACGGATATCCATTTCGTTGAGGACTTTATAGCTGAACCCTGCCTTATTTTCAAAGGGAGACTATGTATTAAATGGATTATATAATATATAATATATTTAATATATATACAATATATAGAATATAAATTATATATATCATAGTATATATTATATATAATATATACTATAATATATATTATATAATAAATATTATACTATATATAGTATATGTGAAATATATTATTGTATATTTATATATAATAAATTTATTATATAATAAACAAATATATGTTTCGTTGAAGACTTTAATAACCTGCACCCTACCTCATTTTCACAACGTTACCAGTCGAGCAGTGACCTCCATCATGAGCAGTGAGTTCCAGGTATGTATTTTTTGCATTTTTGCATTTTTTTTTGCTAATTAGTGATTAATTTAGGTTTTTTTTTGCATTCTTTGTAGTTTTGTTGAATTTTTTCATTTCTATCTAAACTTACAAAAAAAATTGAAACCCTAGTTAGTAGAAAACAAAAAAATTGAACCTTCATTACCCCCTTGCCGCATTTATTTAAATTGTTTTACATTCTTGTCTATTTTTCCTTCTTCTTTATCACTTATTCTCATGTTTCTTAAATTATTGCTTTGTTGCTTATTCTTAAGTTAGTATTTCTTTGCTAAACAATTTATTTTTTAATTTTTAAAGTGTTTTTACTCTCCTCAGCTCTCAAAATAGAAAGGATCCTTGTTGGAAGTGCTCTAAATTTCCAATACTTAGTGAATCTGGATCCATTATTATTACTGGCCAAACAAAACTTGTCCTAGCAGACATAGGGAAATGGGCATAGTTAATGGGTAATAATCGATGGGCTATGCAGGAGGTTATCATATTGTATCATATTGTATGATAGCCTCCTGCATAGCCCATCGATTATTACCCATTAACTTAGCCCATTTCCCTATGGCTACAGGGACAAGTTTTGTTTAACCATTACTAACAATGTATACAAATTCACTAAGTATTGGAAATTTGGAGCTTAACACTTCCACCTTTGTTGAATCAATTTGGAGCTTAACACTTCCACCTTTGTTGAATCCATTTGGAGTTTAACACTTCCACATTGCAGCGAGGTAAAAATTTAATGTATTTTTAAATGAGATTTCACATCACTTTAACAATTATTTGTTTTTCATTTACATGCCTTAGACATAAATGGGCTTTACACATTTTTTCATTTGTATTCAATTAAGTAATTTATATTGAATTGTTTAAGGGGATTTTTAAACATGTATCTTACATTTTAAAATTACAAATTTAATGCAGGTTCACTTATATCTAAATCATGGATCCACGCCCTCCAGCTCCACCCACTCTACCTTGTAACCCACCACCTCCACCACCAGCATCTGATGGCGCTTTCTTTCGAGAACAAGTCGATGTGAATGTTAGAACCATTCAGGATCAAGTTAATGCTATTCTGAATGAAGAATGTGTTCATCCATTATTGAGGCATTTTGCATCGAAAATGCAAAATTTTGTTGATGTGGTTAGGTCCATGGAAGTGGACTTAGACGAGCATCAATGATGGCTAGAGGAAAGGAGACAATCCCATTCTAAAGAGGAAAACACAAAGAAATGAAGAGATGCAACAGAGAGCCGCAAAACTTTATTAAGACAATGATCTTATTTTTATAAAAAAATTGACCTTGGATGGATATTTTATAAAGAATTCGGCTGGATGGATATTTTTATTGTTGAATTTATGAATGTAATAGTATAATAATGAGACAAAAATTTAGTAATAAATATTAAATAATCTTAATATTTAATGCTTACTCATATATAGTGTGCATACATAGTGTTTATTCATGCATCATGGTTGAGTGATGTCTTATTTGTTGATCATTATTATTGTATATATTTCACATGAACAATCTAATGAACATGTATTTGGTTGTCTTGTAAGGACTTCGTTTGAAGGTTGCATCAAACCCCTATGGTGTACATAATGTTTTTGTTTATGTATCATGGTTGAAAGATAGTGATTCTTATTCATGATGATTTTATACCTTTTACATGAAGGATCTAATGACTTGTTAATAAGCTTGAAGGTTTTAATGGCATGAATATTGAATTGAGTTGTAATGGTTTTTTTTGATGTTTGTATCACTTCTTATTCTAGAGGGTCCCAACATAGGAAAACTCTCTCTCTCTCTCTCTCAAGTCTCTCCCTCTCTCCCTCTCTCTCTCTCCCTCTCTCTCTCTCTATCTCTCCATCCCTCTCTCTGTCTCAACTCTCTGTCTCTCTCTCCCTCTCTCTCTCTCTCAAGACTCTCAAAGCTTCCTATCTCCCTCTCAACTCTCTCTCTCCCTCCCTCTCTCCCTCTCAACTCTCTCTCTCTCTCTCAAGTATCTCTCTCTCCCTCTCTGCCTCCCACTCTCCCTCTCAACTCTCTATCTCTCTCCCTCTCAGGTCTTTCTCTCTTTCTCTCTCTCCCTCTCTCTCAGGCCCCCCCTCTCTCTCAAATCTCTTTCTCAATTCTCTCTCTCCCTCTCTCCCTCTCAACCCTCTCTCCTTCCCTCTCTCCCTCTAAACTATCTCTCTCTCTCTCTTCCCCTCTTAGCTCTCTCTCCCCATCCCTCTCAGGTCTCTCACTCCCTCTTAGGTCTTTTTCTCTCTTCCTCTTTCTCAAGTCCCTCCCACTCCCTCTCTCTCTCTCTCTTTTGTGAATTGGCCACATATCAATAAATACATAATATATACAATGTAGTGTATAATATAAACTATGTATTAAATGTACTATATAATATATAATATAATAATATATAATAATGTATAATCTAATATAATATATAATATATAATATATAATATATCATATATAATATATAATATATCATATATAATATATCATATATAATACATAATATTATATATTATAAATATATGTATTATAAATACATAATACATATTATATAATATTATGTATTATAAATAATACAAGTAACGAATATCCATTATGATTGGATATCCATTTTTTCTAACATAATCAATAGCCTCGGTATTTGGCTTAGGATTTGGTTCGAGATTTCCTAACTTGGAAAGTCAACCCAAAAAATGTGTTTTGAAAATTTTCTTAGGTTTTTGAAGTTCGCCCTTGTGGCTGACAACTTTTTTTTAATCCGAATTTCATCAAACGAAAAGGGTTTATAGAAAAAATTGTCAGTTTTCCACCAATATAATTTTTCCTTATTTTAAATTTAATAAATAATTATTATTGATTTTCTACATACATTACGACTAAAGTCGATTGATAGGCTGATTGAAAACTTCTATAACTTTCAAACTACTTAACATTTTTCAAACCTACAAGATGCACCACATTCTATGCTTCACATACTATAGGATAAAAAATGAATTTCATAAATTTTTGACCAAGTTATGGTGGTCAACAGACATTTTAATAATTCTAAAAATTTATAATAAAAATATCATGACTAATTATTTACATGGAAAAAAATTACAAAAAAAATCTGGCACATCTAGGCATGTGTCCTCTACTTATATTGAAAGATTCAGAAAAAAAAAATATTATTTTTTTCTTGTACTTAGGGTGGTCAAACATACACCTGCTTCTTATCTTTTTCCTAAACATTTAGTACCACTACATTGAAATTTTAAATTTTCTCAAAATAGATTTACTTTTTTCCAAAAAAGGACTAGTAGCCTAGAAACTACATTCAATTTGATACAACTTTTGTTCTTACATATTTTTAAAATTATGTTAATAACCTATTCAAATTTTTATGTCAAGTTGCCTAACTCTAATTTTCTGAATTTTCATTGCCACTTACAAGTCTAGTTTAGACCCCCATGATCCTGCACTAACCCCAATAGTGGTGATAATCAAGTCAACGGTGTCAAAGATTACAATAGCATCTCTGATTGGATCAACTATGTTTCTCTTTGTGCAAGAGCGGTAAAGTTTTATTAGTAACTACAAAATCTAGAGAGCGGTAGCAATAAGTTTTTGGTTGATTGTGGCAATTTTTAGATCAATAGCGGTAGAAAATTATGTAATAACAACTTTTGTTTAATTGTTTCCAATTTCTAAAAGAGTTTCTTCAAATTTTTACAAGTTTGTTTGATTTGGTTTGTTTTGAGAATCTGGCAAGTGATACAATACAACACAACAACCAAAACAATTTGACGCTAAATGTCTATAGTTTAAGCAAGTTTCTTTCCAAAAAAGCTAAAAGTTGTGAAAGTCAAGATACTAAAACTATAGTTCCCAATGTTGACTTTGGTTTGAAATGTGACTTGAAATGTAAGCCTAAATATTTGGAAACCTTTAGAGATATTATTTTAAGAAATATTTTAAGGAGTGCAAATATAGGGCTCTTTTCAAAGGTATTCACACTAAGTCCAAAGGGTTTGAAATTTGATAACCAAGTTCAATGTTTGTTTTGTTGTGTTTTTTTCAAATCAAGAAAAGTGTTTGATGTCCAAAATAACAAATAATTTTGGAAAGTTTGTGAAGACAATCATTACAACCTAGTTAAGTGCACCAATCTGTGACACAATTTTGATGCCAAATTGGGAAAATTCACAAAAAAAGTTCAAAATGAGCGTTTGGCGCACGCCAAATTTGGCGCTCTCCAAATGAAAAAGTAAATAATTAAAAGCTCAAAACGCATTTCAAACCTAATTTTCATTTCAACCCATGGCTTGGCTTGGAGGATTTGAGCTTTGCAACTCATGCTCGCCAAATCTCATTCATTTTTTGGACTCTTAGCTTGCAATTTTTCACGAGGATGCCACCAACATGTCAAAGAGGTTGAAGATTGTGAAGAGGTATGTATTTTTATTGTTTTTAATTTTAATTTGATTTAGAATGTAGATTGAAATAGGTTTTTTTAATAAAACTTTGTTCTAATTCTAAGGGAATGATTCTCCACCTCCAAACATTGAGAATTCACAATCACCCCCTCACAAAGAGCCTCCTATACAAGAACAACCTAAAACCCCTCCATCAATTCATAGGAATCCTCAAGGAACACAAGAAAATATCCTAAATCAAATTGAAAATGTAATGAAAGAGACATTGAACAATTAATTGGAAGATTAACCGAGCATGCCAAAATCCACCTTTATAGAAGAGGGATTTCCAAATCATTTAAGTCAATTGTATCTCATGTAGGAGAAATGATCGAGAAAATAAGTTTTTGGTCAAATAAGAGGCATGAGATGAGACAATTTTATGCTAGTGGTTTGTCATATGCAGATGTGAAAAAATAAAAAATTAGCAAAGCAAACTTGTGTGCCCTATTTATAGACTCGAGAACCAACGCGCCTTTGTCTCATGCATGCAAGAGGTTCCCCATTCATTGGTGCCACCATGAATTAATTAAAAATAAATTTTGGGATTGGTGGTGGATTGTATTTGACCAACCTCCATGCAATAACCATGAGGTACCACAATACTTTTTGAGGAAACTCTATTGTGAGTTTTTCCTCAATAAGATGCTAAATTATTTTGACATCCTAGACTTTTAGGGTAGAGGTGGGGGCTCCACACATGATAGACCTGTTGCATGACATAATCCACAGTTGACACTGAGACCTTGGCCAAACCCATGGTGGAGCATGTCATCGTTCCTTCCATTGTTAAGGAAAGTGTAGAGGTGGACACGCTAGAGTCTATTAGCTCGCTCACCCAGACCATTGTACAGTGTGTGAGGCCTCTAGTAGAGCCTGATGTGGAGGAGATGTGTAGGCCCCAATCTCCACCCCACCATTGTGGCACTTGTGATGTTGTTTACACATACAATTATTAGAGTGTTCGGAATGCAGCCACATAGCCTATATCAACTGCAGATGTAATTGCTATGAAAGATGAATTGTTGAATAATAGATACGACATTGATACCCAGGTAAAATTTAACAAGTTCATTTAATTTTGTTTATTAAATTATATTTTGAAATTTAAGATAACTAAATTTGTAGAATTTCAATATGATGAAATTTCAGGGTCAGAGTGTTCATGAGACGTGCTCCATTCCTATAGACCCTTTTGCATTCTCGATGTTGAGTCCATAGGTATGCAACTAGTATTAAATATTGTATTGTTGCATTTGAACAGTTGAATGTTATATTTGAATGTTTGTCTCATAACATGCTTTGGATGTCAAACAGTTTCCTGGTGGACCTTTGACCTACACACCTCGCAATTCATTTCCTCAAACAACTTACACTCCGGTAGCCTTTATTCATTAATGGTGTTGTAAAACAATGATAGATAGTTTTCATAATTTTGCATATACAAATCTAAAAAATTGATGAGAAACACAAACATTGCATGTGTATTCCTTAATCGTGTCACATTATCTTCTCCTAATTCACTTTTTGTTCATTTATTCCTTCCTAATCCCATCCCATTAACATTTAATAGTTCACCCTATTTTCCATGATCCCCTCCTAGCCCATCCCACTAATATCTTCTAGTCCATCCTATGTGTTATTATTCCCTTCTACTCCCATCTTATTGTACCCATTATTATTTCACCCTAGATGCTCCATGACCCCCTATGTTCCTTTATCCATTCTATGTTATACCATCTTTATCCATGTTTCATTCTAGATGGCTCTTCTCTATTATTACTACAAATAGGTCAAGTTCACACTTCATTCAACATACTATAGTCAAACCCTAGACACCTCCTAATTCACCCTATGTTGCATTATTCCCTACTAATCGAATCACATTGGCCTCTAATTGTCCACCCTATATTTTGTTATCCCATCCTAGCCCATCCCATCAATCTATACTAGTCCATCCTATGTTCCATTAACCCCTTCTATTCCCATCCCATTACCCTCTCTCACCTTATGTTTCATTATCCCCTCTTGGTCTTGTCCCACTATTTTTCCCTAATTCACCCTATGTTCCTTTATCCCCTCCTAATCCCATCCCATTAACCTCTAATAGTTCACGCTATATTTTGTTATCTGATCCTAGCCCATTCCATTAATCTATTCTAGTCCATCCCATGTTCCATTATCACATTCGACTCCCATCCCATTGTACCCTCTATTATTTCACCATATGTTCCATTATCCCCTATTGGTCTTGTCTCTTTATCCCTTCTATGCTATAGCACCTCCATGAAAATTTTATCCTATACACTATTAGAAGAAATATTTCCTTCCACTCATTATTGACCAAAGTTGTCTTCTCCATTACTGCTGCACACCTAAACAACCAACTTCATGTGCTATAGTAAAACCCTAGACACGTCCTAATTCATCGTATGTTCCATTATCTCTTTGAAAGCTACTAGTACCATAGTAATCCTCACTTCATTCATGTGAACTTCATTGTGGCATTATCCCTATGTTGTCAGCATGCCCTCATTAACATTAGTTCATCAGCATATGCAATACAATTCTCAACGAGCACTGAACTTTGGAATTTGCAAGAGTTTGGACTATCCCATGGACTTAGTAGTTTTTCCATTTTCTGATCTATAAGCACTATATTGTAGTCTCAACTGAGGCCAACCATTTCATCTTTCATTTATGACAGTTATAAAGGGACTACCTGAACTTCTTTATATTACTATTAGATATGTTGTTTCATTTGTAGTTGTTGACATTAGACAACCTTGGTGATGTTGGTGGCACAATGAACCATGGATTTTCTGCAACAATAGCTAGTTCTAATCTATTGAGAGAGATATGCAACAGATTAGTCGATTTGACATTATATTTTCTCTTTTATGGTCTATTATAGAAAATTTTCACGATACTTTTATGTAGTTTAATTTCTATCTTGATAGTTGCTACAGGTGGGTCTCACTTCAGATTGTGGACGTGGTAATGTTGTAAATGTGTATGATGACTATTTGTATGTGGTAAGTGACTATATTTTATTATATGGCATTCCATAATTCAATTTATATGTATTAACATCTATACTTTTTATCATATCAGGTGCAACTCTAGAGGACTCTAGAGAGGAGGTCTAGTGAGCGTGTTCGAAAGACAAGAGAACCAATAGGCACTCCATGTAGCCGAATTTCAAAGGTAGTACTGGATCTTTTTCCTTCCCCTAGAGGGAAATGACTATAGTTGGGCCGTTTGTTGTATGCCTATGTGGCATTTTGGAACATATGTTTTGTACTATCGATATATACGTGACATTTTATGTCCATATGGCTCTTTTATACTAAGCTTGTATGGTTTTTTTGGATATATTGTATATACTTTTATCAATATATATCATTGTATAGCCTTATGGATTTTTGATTAAATAAAATATTATTTTGCTACTGCCATTCTTGAATGAAGTTATCATGCGTATTGTGTAAATTGTATGCTTGAATGTTGTAGGCATGGATTTTTTTACATATAATGCTTAATTAATTATTGTTGATTGCTCAATAAGCCCCATCTAATGTGTATTGTGTAAATAAGCTCCATTCTTGGTGGTTTGTATTCTTTGCAATGCTTCAATTACTTGTGCCTCAATTATTCACATGTATGCTTCACTTATTCACGTGTATACTTCACGTATATTGTGTGTATTCACGTGTATGCTTCATGCTTCCAATGTATAGTAGAAAAAATCTTTTGGGAAAAAATCAACAAACCAAAAGTATAAGAGTTATTTAAAAAATCAGGAAAAAACCAAATTTAAAAAAAACATAAAAAAATTGTAGAACAAGAGATAAAAACTATTTTTTTTTAAATTGAAAGGTATTTCCATAGCATAGATATAGAGAGAAAATAAAATAAATATTTTAAATAATGAATTACAAAAAATAGATTTTTGTAGTTTATATTCATATCGTTGATTACATTGCATTGCACATCTTTCAAACTCAAAGCATTACTTCACATTGCATAACTAATAACTAGATGTTGATAGATGACAAAATTTCAATTACAATATAGTTCTTACAAATTCAACCTAAGCAGTTATGCAATTACTTCACATTGCATAACTAATAACTAGGAGCAACTGCCAATTGCATTTTCTTATCATGGCATTCTATGAGACCAGATTTCTTTGAGGTATTTTTTCAAATAGTTCACTACCTTGTCTATCTTACCACATTTTTCATACATGTCTACCAAAGCATTTTTCAAACAGTTCACTGCCTTGTTGCTATGGCTAAAAGCCTAAAACAAGTGCTTTCGAACAAGCTATGGATGCTTGGAAAAAATCTATCAAAAGCATAATAGTAAGCAATAGCATAAACAAGGTAGTGAACTGTTTGAAAAAATGCATCAAATAAATTTGGTGATGGAATGCCATGACAATCCATAGAAAAGGCAATGAACTATTTGAAAAGATGCCTCAAAGAAATGTGGTCTCCTGGTGATGGAATGCCATGACAATCAAATTGCTTTTGATTGTCATGGAATTCCATCACCATGAGACCTCATTTTTTTGAGGCAATTTTTCAAAGAGTTCACTGCCTTTTCTACGCTACCACATTTTTCATACATGTCTATCAAATAATTCTATCAAATAGTTCATTTCCTTGTTGCTATTGCTAAAACCCTAAGATGTGTTTTCGAACAAGCTATGGATGCTTGGAAAAAATCTAGCAAAGCATAATAGCAAGCAATAGCATAGACAAGGCAATGAACTGCTTGAAAAAAATGCCTTAAAGAAATGTGCTCACATGGTGATGGAATGCCATGACAAGAAAATCGCTATGGATTTTCATGGAATTCCATCACCATGAGACCACGTTTCTTTGAGGTATTTTTTCAAACAATTCACTGCCTTGTCTATGCTACCACATTTTTCTTACATGTTTACCAAAGCATTTTATCAAACAATTCACTGCCTTGCTGCTATGGCTAAAAGCCTAAAAAAAATGCTTCCAAACAAGCTATGGATGCTTGGAAAAAATCTATCAAAGCATAATAATAAGCAATAGCATAGACAAGGCAGTGAATAGTTCAAGAAAATTCCTCAAAGAAATGTGGTCTCAATGTGCTTGTCATGGCATTCCATCACCATGAGACCACATTTTTTGAGGCATTTTTTTCAAACAGTTCACTACCTTGTCTATGCTACCACATTTTTCATACATGTCTACCAAAGCATTTTATCAATCAATTCACTACCTTGCTATTATGGCTAAAAGTATAAAACAGGTGCTTTCGAACAAGCTATGGATGCTTGGAAAAAATCTATCAAAGCATAATAGTAAGCAATAGCATTGACAAGGCAGTGAACTATTTGAAAAAATGCCTCAAAGAAATGTGGTCTCATGGTGATGGAATGCCATGATAAGAAAATTTCCTAGATTTTCATGGCATTCTATCACCATGAGACCACATTTCTTTGAGGCATTTTTTCAAACAGTTTACTACCTTGTCTATGCTTCCACATTTTTTATACATGTCTACCAAAGCATTTTATCAAACTATTCACTGTCTTGCTACTATGACTAAGAGCCTACAACAAGTGCTTTTGAACAAGCAATGGATACTTGGAAAAAAATCTATCAAAGCATAATAGTAAGCAGTAGCATAGACAAGGTAGTGAACTGGTTGAAAAAATGCCTCAAAGAAATGTGGTCTCATGGTGATTGAATGCCATGACAATCCATAGCAATTCACTTGTCATGGCATTCATCGTGGCATTCCATTACACCATGAGACCACATTTCTTTGAGGCTTTTTTTCAAAATTTCATTGCCTTGTCTATGCTAACACATTTTTCATACATGTCTACCAAAGCATTTTATCAAATAGTTCATTGTCTTGCTGCTGTGGCTAAAATCCTAAAATAGATGATCTCGAACAAGCTATGGATGCTTGGAAAAATCTATCAAAGCATAATAGTAAGCAATAGCATAGAAAAGGCAGTGAACTAGTTGAAAATTTTCCTCAAAGAAATGTGGTCTCATGGTGATGGAATGCCATGACAATCCATAGCAATTTGCTTGTCTTGGCATTTGTCATGTCATTCCATTACCATGAGACCACATTTCTTTGAGGCATTTTTTCAAATAGTTCACTATCTTGTCTATGCTACCATATTTTTCATACATGTCTACCAAATCATTTTATCAAACAATTCACTACCTTGCTACTATGGCTAAAATCCCAAAACAAGTACTTTCGAACAAGCTATGGATGCTTGGAAAAAATCTATCAAAGCATAATAGTAAGCAACAAGCTATGGTCTCATGGTTTTTCTTCACATGAAAAATCAACATATGAAATCAAACCATACATCATGGATATTGAATATTCGGATCTGATGTTCCACTAGTAGGCTGAGTTTTGCATCTCAACAAGGGTGCACTATTCGATGACAACAATTGTACTTTAGACTCTTAAGGGATTCAGTCGGTTGAATGTAGCTTGAAGCAATTCAATGTGTTTGGGTGTGAAAGAGGACCATTCCTAGCATAAAGGTACTCACTCGGACGCATTGGAATAGTTCATTTGGTCACATGACTTGTAGAAGGAAAGTTAAACCACATTGCAACTTTGCACTATTTGCATTTGACAACTTTTTCCCAAGCGAAAAGTTGCCACCACGAGAAAATGCCTTTGAGATAGCGAAAACTGAGAGAGGTTATTGTAGAGAGGCCCAACTTGATCCCATAGCCTTAGATGATAATTTTCTAAGTGTCACGGTGTCCGAGTAATAG
Source organism: Sequoia sempervirens (assembly GCA_007258455.2). NCBI lineage: Eukaryota > Viridiplantae > Streptophyta > Pinopsida > Cupressales > Cupressaceae > Sequoia > Sequoia sempervirens. The sequence goes on along the minus strand of VDFB02075321.1, from coordinate 227,476,421 downwards.
CATGTTGAAGATTGCAGCCATTTTGCACTTCAGACTCTTAAGGGATTCTATTGATTAAACGTAGCTCAGAGCGATTCAGCGTGTTAGGGTATGGAAGAGGGCCATGTATAGCATAAATGTACCCACCTGGATGCATTGGAATAGTTCATTTTCTCACACGAGTTGCAAAAAAAAATTTGCACCACTTTGCAACTTTGCACTACTTGCATTTGACAACTTTTTCCCCAAGTGAAAACTTGCCACCATGAGAAAATGCCTCTGAGATAGTGAAAACAGAGAGAGGTTATTGTAGAGGGGCCCAACATAATCCTATAGGATCAGATGAGAAGTTTCTAAGCATCACAGTGTTTGAGTAACAACATGTTGAATATTGCGGCCATTTTGCACTTCAGACTCTTAAGAGATTCATGTGGTTGAACATAGCTCAGAGCAATTCAACATGTTTGAATGCAAAAGAGTACCATTCATAGTGTAAATGTACCCACCCAAATGCATCAAAACATTTTTTTTGGTCACACGAATTGCAGAACGAAAAGTTGCACCACTTTGCAACTTTCAACTACTTGCATTTGACAATTTTTTCCCCAAGCAAAATTTTTTCACCATTGGAAAAGGCCTTTGAGATAGAAAAACCTAAGATATAGGCTATTATAGAGGATCCCAACATGAATCCATAGGCTCAGACAATAATTTTCTAAGCATCACGATGTTCGAGTAACATCATGCTGAAATTTGCAACCATTTTGCACTTTGGACTCTTGAGGGATTATGCTGGTTGAATGTAGCTCGGAGCGATTCTGCATGCTTAGGTGTGAAAGAGGACCATGCTTAGCATAAACGTACCCACTTGGATGTTTTGGAATAGTTTGTTGAATCACACGAGTTGCAAAACGAAAGTTGCACCACTTTGCAACTTTCAACTACTTGCATTTGACAACTTTTTCCCCAAGTGAAAATTCACCACCACAGGAAAATGCCTCTGAGATAGAAAAAAATGAGAGAGGTTATTGTAGAGGGGCCTAACAAAATCCCATAGGATTATACGAGAATTTTAAAAGAATCACAGTGTTCGAGTAACAACATGTTGAAGTTTTCAGTGATTTTGCACTTTAGACTTTTAAGGGATTTAGCCGGTTGAATGTAGCTCAAAGTGATTTGGCGTGTTTGGGTGTGAAAGAGGACCATTCCTAACATAAATTTACCCATCCAGAGGCATTGAAACAATTTTTTTGGTCACACCAGTTGTAGAACGAAAGTTGCACCACTTTGCAACTTTCAACTACTTACATTTGATAACTTTTTCCTCAAGCGAACATTCATCGCCATGGGAAAAGACCTCTAAGATTGTGAAAACCGAGAGAGGTTATTATAGACGGACCCAACACAATCACATAGGCTCAGACGAGAAGTTTCTAAGTGTCATGGTATTTGAGTAACAACATGCTAAAGTTTGCAGTCATTTTGCACATTGGACTCATAAGGGATTCAGCCAGTTAAATATAACTTAGAGCGATTCAGTGTGTTTGGGTGTGAAATAGGACCATGAATAATGTAAACATACCCATCTAGAGGCGTTGGAATAGTTTGTTTGGTCACACGAGTTTCAAAACGAAAGTTGCACCACTTTGCAACTTTCAACTACTTACATTTGACAACTTTTTCCCAAGCAAAAATTTTCCACCACGAGAAAAGGCCTCCAAGATAGAAAAAATAAAAGAGAGGTTATTGTAGAGGGGTCTGACGTGAACCCATAGGCTCAAACGAGAATTTTCTAAGCGTCACGGTGTCCGAGTAACAATATGCTAAAGTTTGTAGCGAATTTGCACTTTTGACTCTTAAGGGATTTTGTCAGTTGAATGTAGCTCAAAGTGATTCAGTGTGTTATGGTGCGAAAGAGGACCATGCCTAGTGTAAATGTACCCACCCGAATGCATCAGAACTATTTGTTTGATCACACGAGTTGCATAACGAAAGTTGCACCACTTTGCAACTTTCAACTACTTGCATTTAACAACTTTTTTCCCAAGCGAAAATTTTCCACCAAGGGAAAAGGCCTATGACATAGCGAAAACTAAGAGAGGTTATTGTAGAGGGGCCCAACGTGATCCCATAAGCTCAAATAAGAATTTTCTAAGTGTCACAGTATCCGAGTAACAACATGTTGAAGTTTGCAACCATTTTGCACTTTAGACTCTTAAGGGATTCTACCTATTGAATGTAGCTCAGAGCAATTTCATGTGTTTGGGTGTGAAAGAGGACCATGCCTAGTGTAAACATACCCACCTAGATGTGCTGAAACTATTCGTTTGGTCACACGAGTTGCAAAACAAAAGTTGCACCACTTTGCAACTCTCAACTACTTGCATTTGACAAGTTTTTTCCCAAGAAAAAAATTGTCACAAAAAAAGGCCTCTGAGATAGCAAAAAATGAGAGAGGTTATTGTAGAGGGGCCCAATTCAAACCCATAGGCTCAGACGATAATTTTCTAAGCGTCACGGTGTCGAGTAACAACATGCTGAAGTTTGCAGTCATTTTGCACTTTAGACTCTTAAGAGATTCTACCGGTTGAATGTAGCTCAGAGCGATTCGGCGTGTTTGGATATAAAATAGGACCATGCCTAGCATAAACATACTCATTTGAAGGCATTGGATTAGTCTGTTTGGTCACACGAGTGGTAGAATGAAAGTTGCACCACTTTGTAACTTTACATTGCTTGCATTTGACACTTTTTTCATCAAAAGAAAACTAGACACCACGAAAAAAAATGACTCTGAAATAAAAAAAAATTGAGAGAGGTTATTTTAGAGGGGCCCAACATGGTCTCATAGGCTCAGGTGAAGAGTTCATAAGCTTCATGGCTTCCAAGTAATATCCAGTCAAAGATTGCTACCATTTTGCATTTTGGACCCTTAAGAGATCGAGCTAGTTGAACATAGCTCGAAGTGATTCGACATGTTTGGGTGCAAAAAAGGACCATGCCTAACATAAATTTACCCATTTGAATGCATTGGAATAGCCCATTTAGTCACATGAGTTGTTGAATGAAAGTTGCACCACTTTGTAACTTTACATTGCTTGCAATTGACACTTTTTCCATCAAGTCAAAATTGGACACCACGAATAAACGACTCCGAGATAACAAAAACTAAGAGAGGTTATTGTAGAGCTTCCCTACGTGATTCTAATTCCTTAGATGGAATGTACGTAACTTACACTGTATCTGGGTAACAGGATGTTAAAGATTGTTGCCCTTTTGCAATTTGGACTATTAAGGGATTGTGTTGCATGAATCACAAATGTTTGAGGGCAGCAATAAATTTCAAAATTTGAGTAAATCTCATTACAAGTTTTTATTTGAATAGACTGTATGCTATATTGATATTGATATATAATCATTAGGTTGATTCATTTTAATAAATGATTTTTTTATAATAAGTTAGTCAATTGGTAAAGTTGATATTATATTCACACCATTCTATTGGATGTCTTGTACATTACAAATCTTCTATTCCTTCTACCAAATCACTTATTTATATTCCTTCATACATTCCTCGAGTTCTATCTTAATTTGTTATATTATATTCTACTCTGTACAAATATTTTTCTAATGGGATGAGTCCCTTATAAAATGTATCTCTTCTTAGGGATGGCTTGTCGAACAAGAGCTTCATAACCTATCTGTGGTTGTTTACTGTAGGTTTTCATACTCTATCTTTGTACTCTACTCTTTTCCCTACTAACATCATCCCTCCTTTCAAAATTATGCCTTGTCCTCAAGATATATTTGTTATCTCAATCGACTAGAATGATAGATTTATAAATTTATTTGAGATGGAAAAGGTGTTATCCCACTAAAATTTGGCTTGTTGGATTAGATGACAAGGTAGGGGCAGTGTATGCCTCATAGAAATGGGGTCTCACAGTGATGGTTTCAACCCTACTGAATTGGAAAGCTAGTGAGCTCACTAGCTTGCCAATTCAATATGCTTGACAAGGTAGGGGCAGCGTATGCCTCATATAAATGGGGTCTCATATAACTTTTAATCTTGTTATTTGAGGATAATGATTCTCTCATAATAGCACTTCCTTGTTTTCCAAGATTGTTATAAGTAGAATGCATTTTTTGGTAAATTTTGATATGCAATGTGAATTGTTTCTACAATGAAAGCTATGGATATGAGATTGATGAAGCTATTGATGATACTAAGATGGAGATGAGGATATTATTCTACAATGAAGTAGTTGCAACTACAATTCTATGGAGATTGCTATGTTATGCTAATGAGAATGCAATGATAATGCTAATGCTATGATAATGATGATGTAAAGACAAAGGAATGCTTTTGGATAATTGATATGATATTTAAGTAGCATGTAAGTATGATAGCTCTTGTGCATGTTAAAGATGGAGGTGATGAGCTTCCTTTTATAGGCTTCAACAAAATTTTAACCCACCAACAATCTATCCCTGAAAATGGTGCCAATTTTGTTGGTGCACAAACTCACTACAATCCACTACTCTGAAACATTACATCAACCACCTAGGCCAGGGGTGTCAACAAGGAGGTTGAGAAGCGATTTTTCATCAAGTAATGAATGGATTAAGGCCAACTAAATGAGAGTGGGTCTTATCTCCTACACTTTGAGCTCAACTAAACTTAGGAGGGGTATTCTAGAGGTATGTAAACTAGATGAACAACTAAAAATGGTGTCTAGACCCAACTCACTCCCTTGACTCCAAATCTTGTCACTAAGCGAAGAGGAATTAGCCACAAAACACTAGTACACAAACAATAATATATGACTAAATAAACTACTAAAAATTGCATATAAATGACTAATTTTAGTCATGTGACTATTAGTGGTTTATTTTTAGTCATTTATAACACCACCAAATTTATGACAACTATTTTAGTCATTTATTTAGTCATTGATTTTTAGTCATTGATTTGGTCATTGATTTAGTCATTAATTTAGTCATTGATTTAGTCGTTAATTTAGTCATGGTAGTGATTTATTTAGTCATATATTTAATCATTAATTTTAGTCATGTGACTATTAGTGGTTTATTTGTAGTCATTTATAACACCACCAAATTTATAACTAAACCATTGTAGTCATTTATTTAGTCGTTGATTTTTATTCATTGATTTGGTCATTGATTTAGTCATTGATTTAGTCATTAATTTAGTCATTTATTTAGTCATGGTAGTGATTTATTTAATCATATATTTAGTCATTTATTTAGTCATATATTTAGTCATTGATTGTTGTTAATTGGTTATTTATTTAGTCATGGTAGTCATATATTTAGTCATATATTTAGTCATTACTTTAGTCATATATTTAGTCATTACAAATCAAATATAACTTAATTAATCCTCACAAATTTATGCATATAAACTTCAAGTGTCATAGATATTCAAATGTTAAAAAACACCATGAAATGAACACTAAAATGCTTGAACAAATATGATTGATCATAAACAAACACAAATAGATTACAAATCAAGAGGAGCCACAACACAATATTTATGAGTGGAGAAAAAAATACTCTGAAAATTTACTTCATTAAGCTTCATTGGAAAATCAAAATCTCATTGATTACATTCAATGTCTCAGTGACACTGTACAGCTTACAAACACTATATAAACATAATACTCCTATTTTCATATACTTATACTATTTTCCCCTTAACTGCAATCATTTTGGAAGGGCAGTGACCTCCTATAGGGGCTTGACCAATTTAATCTCCTTGCAAATCCACAGCTTTCCTGCTGCTATTGGTTTTGACTCCTCCAAACTCTTCCCCACTGGTATTCACCTTTCACTTCTCCAATTTGGAGTTGCAGCCTAAAAATAAGGTTTCAAAATTTGCACATCAAAAACTCAGAAAAGTCAAATAATACAGAGGATAAAATTCAAATATTTTCCTTTCATTTTCCAACTATGACACCCTAAACTTAGGAGCTAGATATAATGTTTCCTACTTATCTCTTAAAATTTTAAAAAAGATGAATTCATGCAAGATAACAAATAAATAGACAATATTCAATTAGTGATATGCAACTGCCTTATTCCTGAATAGTTGATCAATAGCTTGATTATTGATTGTAAATTTGTAATTGATACGCTTGAAAGTATCCTTGTCTATGTGTGAATTGGAGCTTTGGATGAGGATATGAACATCCATCAAAAGCATATTTGGAAGTATATTTTTATCAGATATAAGTTCCACTAATTATAATAAAGATAAATAGTTTTACCTTTCTGCATCAACTAATGCAACTCTAATAACTTTTAAAGGATCGACAATGCTAGCCTTTATCATATCAACATACTCACCTGCAAGTCGCAACACAACATTAAACTTATTAATTAGACTCAACATCTAAGAAAGAAAAAGAAACTTCAAACATTATCAATTTAGTAAGAAAATCATCAATTTCAAAGATCAAAGCAACCAATGCTTCACTCTCTACATCCTCTACTACAATCAAAAGAGGCCTTTGTTTTTGTGATAAATGCAAAAAGAAATTATATTATTTGTCAAAACATATCACTATGTACTTATGAACTCAAGGTCATTTCAAATTTTCAAACTAATCGACATGACTACCTAATTTCTTTCTATCACATACACTTTGGGTATACGAGATCATTGAGAATCCCAATTATCGAACGATGAAATTCAACAATGCAACAAAATTATATCTTAAGTAAAATGCAAATCAAATCAACATTACATGTCCCATCTTATCAATCGATGATTAAAGAGAAAAGAGAAGATTGATCCAGAGGCAAAGCTTAGTCAGCAAGAGACAGTGCTAAACACAATCTCAATTGGTAGTGCATATTGATCTTCAACACTCCTAGTTGTTTCTTCATAGATTTCCCATGGTTCTCAACATAATTTACTCCAAGAATGAATCCCATCATTAAGAACAATGTATGCAGCATGAGCATGGGCTAAAGATAGTGTAATTTCATAGTTTAAGGCACATGAGATTGCTTAAAACTCTCTAGACATGAAAACAAGATGAGATAACTTTAAGAACTTGACACAATGTTGCCTCCAATGAAAATGGTGCAAAAGTATAAGACAATCCTATGTGAGAGCATTTCAAGCTTGATGTAGGCTATGGTACCTTTAAACAACATACTAGAGATGGATTTTGATGAGAAATTACTTTGTTTCAACACCCATGACAAGTACTAATGCGGGTTCAAACTGTTTTACATGTTTTGCTTATACTGTCCTATAGAGACAGCCCCAAACAAAGAAAAATCAGGCTTGAATTGACCAAGAAATGCCTTCCCTATACTTGTAGAGACTCCAAAGACCCTTAACAACATGAGATAGTAGTGGTTACTTGGAAATCCAATGTGGGTTTTAGGCAACCAACATCAAAAGATCAAAAGACATTGTTTTCTTGCAAGATTCTCTTCACTGTTCTAATGGGATAGTCTATAAGGAAAAAAAACAAGCTTGAGACAACCAAATTAAGCCTTGCTCCAAGTCTGCACACTCACCAAAAACATCAATAAACATTTTTCAAGCCATGGATCAAGATTTTCAAACGTGGGTTTCGAGATTTAGTAGCAAAAAGAGAGAAATCACTATTTTTTCCTAGTTTCCTCCTATGGACTGAAAGAGGGAACACAATAATATAACATACAATTGGTTTTATTCCATAAGTAGGGTCGTACAATCCGTACAAGATCCAAAAACTTGCTGCAACTACAAAAAACAATGGAAATCTTATTCAAAATTCTTGCATAAACAACAAAAATCGCTTCAAATGTTCAATGCTCGACCATTCCAGGCTCCAACTTTCCTTTTACAATCAATTTTAGTAGTTACAAGATGTTTCCCATTAACATTAATGATTTTTCATCATTTTTTCCAAGTTTTCAAGATGCATGACACCCAAAATAACAACTTTTGCAAGTTTTGGACAACTCACACAGCTGAAAACCCACTCCCTAGGTGAAGATAATAAAGTTCCATTAGAATCCATTTCACTAAAAAATCATGCAACTAAAGAGAAGATTCTTTAGCTTATGACAACACAAGTGGAATCTCCTTTAACTAGTGAGTTTCCTAAGTCACCTCCCATTAGTGAATCACATAAGAAAGTAAAAGGTTTCTTGAAATCCATGATGCAATCTAATTGTAACAGTGTTCTGCAGCAATTGAGTTGTAACTTAGTTGCTCAAACATGAAGGCAACCACAAATCATTCCCACTCCATTACCTTTTCCTCAACATAGTTTTCCTAGTGTTGAAGACCTTACAAAGACTCTTGCTAATATATCTATATGGCAACTTATTCAATTATCACCTACATTCAAGTGTCTATTTCAAGAACTGTTGCAAATAAAGTAGGAAGAGATCCATGGACAGGGTTCTAAAGATAGTTATCTATTGAATGGTTATGCTCTAAATACTAGTTGAGCAACTCAAGGAATGCCTACAAGAGTGACACCAACAAGAATTGTACATTTGGATTTCAATCTTCAAAAGACAAGAATTCAGATGGGAGTACAAGGTCTTGTCATTGATCCAAGGCAGCTGGGTTAATTAGTGACAATTTGGATAAACAACTAAGGGCAGTCCAAGATACGATGAAGTTCACAATGACTTCCTATGTCGTATACATACTATAAAGGCACTTCAAGTACAAGGGTTAGGGCTACAAGGGGGTTATTGGACAAGATAGGGTATATGAAATTTATCCTCAGTTGTACCTGTCCAGCACCTCACATTACAACAATGATCAAACTTTGTTTTCTAATCACCAAGATCCATGACTGTGTGAAAATCCCACGAACAAAAATAATTATTTGCTGATAAATCACAAGAGATAACTCTTGCAGTCAAACACAAAATGCAAAAAATGAATTTGGTGGAAAGGCTTTAAAAACTTTCAAGCAAATACAATTCGCAGGTGTAAATCCAAATTCCACAACCTTTGCCAACATCCTCCCTGCATGTGCCAAAATGGGAGCTTTGAAACAAGATATGACTATGCATCGATGCATAGACAATATATGACAGTATCCCTATAAGAAATGTGGTCTATGGATTGCAATATTATAGGATATGCACAAAATGGATTTGTTGAAAAAGATTTAGAAACTTTCAAGCAAATGCAATTGGCAGGTGTAAAGCCAGATTCCACAACCTTTGCCAGCATACTCCCTGCCTATAATAAAACTCATCAAATGGTTTATTATTAGCATCATAAAATTGAAAAAATTTGATTGACCTGAAGCAAAGAAAATAATTAAATAGCACAAAGTGAATGAGACGTGAAGAATTGTTATGATTAACATTTTACTTGGAAATTGGAATTGTTGCGCTGCTTTCACAATAGAGCAATATTTGATCAATAATGAAATATTTTTTGAGCAATGACAAAAAAAAGCGAATGAGTGGGGAAAAGTGTAACGAAACATGCTTATTAGGATATTAAATAATAGGAATATTTTCCAAGTTCAAATAGTCAACCACTGCCAAGATGAGTTTGAGAGGCCAAAACAAAAAGGGGAAGAAGACTTGCAAAGTTAAGGTAAAGTCAAAAACTTGAGAGGGAGAAATCTTTTACTCCAAAGGCACAGGTTTAGAGCCAAATTTGGAGCTTTAATCACTGTGTAGCCATGACTTGCAAAGGGTGTGTCTGGAATGTGAAGAATACACAGAAATACAGGGTGCTCAATGGAATGAATAAGTTCTTCTTTCACGAATGAAGCCATAGAAGATTACGGTAAAATTCTTCTGGTGAAGCATCAATCATTAAGGTGTTATGAAACATTTGAACAGACTAACAAACGCATTGTTTCCTTGCACAATGATGATGAATACATGAAAGCCCTAAAGCCAGTAGAAGCAGGAAAATCACAAATGAAAGTGATATCAAAGAGACCCTTGCTTATCAAAGAGAACATTAAATTTCTCTTTGACACCCCAATGAGTCAACAAGAGAAGAACAGGAGATCATCAGAGAGAGTGATAAACATTGGCAGGACTCAAAGCATTGTCCCCCCAATGCTCTGATAGTATTTAGATGAAAAATTCATTGCGAAGAGAATTTAATATCAGTGAGAGTTGGCTCAATGTCTCCCTGATACAACGATATGCATCAGTCTCCATTGGGGAAACTATGATTTGTCGATGGAAGTCATTGGTAAGTTCCTCTGATGGGGCGAAAGGATAAGTCACGATGGAAAGGTAAAACAATATTTTATTAAAAGGATGGGAGTCTTTCAGCTACTAGTTCATTAGAAAAGTCAACTAGTTTAGGAAACACAACTTCCAGCCAAGCAATAGCAAAACTAGCATTGCTTAAAGCCTTAGAACCAGTAGAATGTGAGTTGCCCCCTATAATGGGCAAGGATGGCCTTCATGTATGTATATTGATATGTATGGCCTTCAACAATAATCCTAGATTATACATGCTATCAAGACAAATATTAGAGACAGGTCTCCAGTATAAATACATTGACAACAAAAAGAAACATATGCTTTGAGAAACAAGAAATAGTGGTGCCATAGCTACGTAAAAATACATATCAGCATTTAATCTTTGTCATTTCTTATACCAGAAAACATGTCAATAGAAAATAGATTATTAAGGGATTTGTTAAAACCTTTTAGTTTTGGGGATGATTGGACACTTCGAAGAAAATATGATGGCAAAGATGCAAAGCATTATGCTACAATTAATGGAGCAATTAGTACCATTACAAGCCATCACACAACAATTGCCTAAAATAACATATGGAACAATACCTTTGGTGAATGATGGATGTTGTAAACAAATATCATAACATCCTGGCCAATGTCCACCTTATAACCTTCAAGAAAAACATCAACCTCCTGAGCCTGTCTAATTAAAACCTGCATTTTCACATTGAAATATGTGGTTTGGCCAAGCTATGAGTATGGATAATTAATGAGAAAAACAATTTCAAAACACATGTAATGTTATATTCATCTAATGCATGAAAATTCCTTACTCGACAGAATCTTCACATACAAGTGGGTGTGGATAAAGTCACATTGACTCATTTATGCAACGCGTCAGATACTTCAGCTCCTTTGTATCTGCAAAATGTGGATTCCTTCCTTGCAATACTCTATCAGCCTCCTCTTGTGCTTTCTTTAATGTATTTGGATTCTAGATGTATAAAGTAACAATGTCATTTAAAAATACTACTTGAAACTAGTTGTTCAAAACTTCAATATAAAACATGTCAGGCACAAAATCCTGATAAAAGATACAATTTTCCTCTTTTCTTTCAAATTTGAAGTAGTTTGCCTTGAATATTTGTACGTAGCCAAAATACCATATTATTACATGAACATCCTTCTATAACACATCATATATTTCATCCTTGCTCTTTATTTGTTCTAGTACTTATTACCTTATTGACTTGTACAGTGCATCTGCACTACAATTCTATTGTAAAGGGAATGAAACCTTAATGATAATTAACCCAAATTTTATTTTATAAGATTCAAGGATCTCCTCTTGAGCTTCTTCATCTATGAGATGAGCTTTCTTGATTTATTGCAAACTAGTCTCTTTGCTCTAGGGATATTACAAGAATGTTTGCCACTTTCTTTTGATGTCATCATCTTATAACTCCAAAAGTTACTTCTTATTAGAACTATTTAACTTTTGATGGAACTTGGTGGTTTTTGAAGCATTCTACAGAAGGAGAAAGCCATGAGAAGATTAGAATTACAATATTTTTTTTTTGTTCCAGCTTCATTTTGTTAAATACTTGTGTTTATTCAACTAATCTAGTCTTTAATTTCTAGGAAACTGAACATCTCTTTAATAAGTCAAGAATCATGTGCAGATCTAGCCTATTCAATTGCTTACAACTACAGTTATTTAAGGACTGTTAATGTATGATTTTTTCTAGGAAAAGACTATTGTTTATTGCTTTACTTTGTTTGAAAAGAACATTCAATTCAAAAATGTTGCTTGTCTTTTTGTGAGAACTCATCACACATACCGGTTTTACATGTATAGATTACTAGTTTTTCATTTGCTCCCGTAACATCAAAAATTATTGTAATGCTATAAATTGGAATCAACATATCATTCCATCTTAATTGGTATCTGTAAAAATGTTCATTGCATGTAAACAGTTTTTTGTAACTATTGCATGCTAAGAGCAACAACCAATGGAGATTGTTTTGAAAGGTTGACAACTAAGACTACCAATTGAGTTCCTTCCAATGGAAAAAACAAAATCCATTGCATTCTTTGTACTTGGGTTGTGATCAAACCCTTGTATTGAATTTGTTTATTTATTTATTCAGAAAAGTAAAGAATTAGTATTTGTTTTGGAACTCCTTACGTCCTCTTTTAAAGATCATAATCTTAACTTGATTGTATTGCATTCAACATAAAAAATGAAGAAAATGACACAACGGACTTAATTACATTGATATAGTATTTTGCATTGACTATTTACTATCCTACCTCTAAGTTGCCACAAACAGGTCATGTATTCAACTTTTCTAAGGAAGGCATGGATACAAGTTCAAGTGGGCTACAAAGTGTCAAGCATAATACATCATAAGAAAATGTTCACATGATTCATGCTTTCTTGGCTCATTCAGAGCATTCTTGGCAATAACACAATTGAGGAATCAAACAGTATAATACTTAAATTGGCTCTTGATGGACCCTTCACAAGGTGATACCAACCTATTCAAACTCAAAAAACCCCACTAGCAACTCATATCCTTCATCAATAAATTTTCCCTTGTTGACTGTCCTAGGCTAGTAGCCATGCAATAAGGTCTGTTAGACCATATATCTTGAACCAGATCATCAAACTGAATTCCACACATATATTTAGATGCCCCTTAAGATGTTTGATAAAATTCCTAAAAAAGATGTCATCTCATGGAATACAATGATTTCAAGATATGCACAAATTTTTTTTTTTAAAAGGATTTAAAATCTTTCAAGCAAATGTAGTTGGCAGGTGTAAATCCAAATTCCACAACCTTTTCCAACATCCTCCCTGTTTGTGCCAAAATGGGAGCTTTGGAATAGGGTATGGACATCCATCAAAGCATAAAGGATAGAGAAATTTTTTCAGATGTTGTAGTGGCAACAACCCTTGTAGACATGTATGCAAAATGTGGAAACATAGACAAGGCATCGAACTGTTTGAAAAAATGCCTCAAAGAAATGTGGTCTCATGGACTGCAATGATTTTAGGATACAAACAAATTGAACTTTTTGAAAAGGCTTTAGAAACTTTCAATCAAATGCAATTGGCAAGTGTAAATCTAGACTTCACAACCTTTGCCAATATCATACCCACCTGTGCCAAATTGGGAGCCTTGGAACAGGGTATGGACATCCATCAAAGCATAAAGGATAGAGCAATTTTGTCAAATATTGTAGTTGCAACTGCTCTTGTAGACATGTATGCTAAATGTGGGATCATAGACAAGGCACTTGAAGTGTTCGAAAAAATGCCTCAAAGAAATGTGGTCTCATGGACTACAATAATTGCAAGATATACACAAATTAGATATGTTGAAAAGACTTTAGAAACTTTCAAGAAAATGCAATTTGTAGGTTTAAAGCCAGACTTCGCAACCTTTGCTAGCATCCTTTCTGCCTGTTCCAAAATGGAAGCTTTGGAATAGGGTATGGACGTCCATCAAAGCATAATAGAAGGGGGATTTTCATCTGATATTATAGTTGGAAATGCTTTGGTTGACATGTATGCAAAATGTGGAAGCATAGAGAAAGCATGTGAAGTTTTTGACAAAATGCCTCAAAGAGATGTCATCTCTTGGACTGCAATTATTGTTGGATATACACAAAATGAATTTGTTGAAAACGCTTTAGAAACTTTCAAGCAAATGCAATTGGTAGGTATAAAGCCAAATTCCACAACCTTTGCTAGCATCTTTCCTGCCTATGCCAAAATGGGGGCTTTGGAATAGGGAATGAACATCCATCAAAGCATAAATAATAGAGGAATTTTGTCAAATGTTATAGTTGCAACTTCCCTAGTAGACATGTATGAAAAATGTGGAAGCATAGACAAGGCATGTGAACTGTTTGATAGAATGCCTAAAACAGATGCCATCTCATGGAATACGATGATTGTGGGATATGCACAAAATTGATTTGCTGAAAAGGCTTTAGAAACTTTCAAGCAAATGCAATTAGCAGGTGTGAAGCCAAATTCCACAAGCTATGCCAGCATTCTCCCTTCCTGTGCCAAAATGGGAGCTTTGGAGCAGGGTATGAACATCCATCAAAGCATAATAGATGGGGGATTTTTTTCAGATATTATGGTTGGAAATGCTCTGTTAGACATGTATGCAAAATGTGGAAATGTACACAAGGCATGTGAACTCTTTGATGGAATTCCTCAAAGAGATGTCATCTCATGGAATGCAATAATTGCAGGATATGCAAAAAATGGATTTTACAAGGATGCTCTCAAAATATTTGAATTAATGAAGCACTTTGAAACATATCCTAAAATTGTATGCTTTGTTTGTATTCTTTGTGCATGCAGCCATGGAGGTTTAGTGGATGAGGGTTGTACATACTTCAATCACATGAGTGATCAGTATTTCATTACACCTACAATTGATCATTATGTGTGCATGGTTGACCTTCTTGCTCGTGTTGGCTATCTCAAGGACACTCTAAACTATATCATTAAGATGCCAATTAAACCTGTGGTGGTTGTGTGGATGTGTTTTCTTGCTATCTATAGGTTACATATGAATATAGGCTTAGGAGTATTTATAGCCACGTTGCTCTTCAATTTGGATCCTAAAAATGTTGTGGCTTATGTTCTTCTCCAATGGCATTTATGTTTTCTCCCGTAAAATTTAATCACATGTTTTCATTTTGGAACATCGAAGAGACTCGTCTTTAACTCCCACCAAAATTTAATTCTCTCACCAATGAATTATGTGCTTAAGTATTATCGAAGTATCAGAGGGATTGAGCTTTTTGTCCCACCGATATTTGTTTTTCCCTCTGATAGAATCTTCAATCATGTGCTCTTTTTTGTTTCGCCATATCAAAGAAACCACACAATGATTCCCACCGATGTGCCCATGTTTCTTCGATGAAGTCTTGCCTGATATCTTTTGTCGCACTGGTTGTTAGGGTTTATGTTTTATCTTCTTGTAGGATGGGAGCAAGCCATTTTCACATCTTGCAAACACTTGTTAGTTGGATCCATGCATTTACTAAAGAGATCTATGTTCTAGACACCAAATTCTCAACTTTCAGAGTTCTCATATTGCCAGAAGAATCCTTCGTGAATTATTTGAACAAAGTCATCTTATTGTCAAAATCTTTTGTACCTAGATGTAGTTGGATTGAAGGTTGTAAACTGGTACATTTTTTTTTTGTAGGAGACAGATCACATCCACAAACATGGCAGAGCTATGCAAAGTAGGAGAAATTGGCTAGGCAAATGAGGGCAGCTGGGTATAAAGAATCAATTATCTGCCACCATAGTGAAAAGTTAGCAATTGCCTTTGGTTTGTTAAACATGGCCCCTAGTACAACTATTAGAGTTGTTAAGAACCTTCAAGTATGTTATGATTGCAACACTGCATCTAAATTCATCTCCAAGATTATTGCACATGGACTTCATTGATATTGTTGTAGTGCTTTCATTCTTCCCTAATGTCAAGCATGGATGGTTTTTTCTATAAAACAATATATATATATCACATTGAATACTAGATAAAAAGAATTCAAGTTTAATGCAAATCGTCCCATGGATTTATTTTGTGTAGATGATATTCTCTCTACAGATAGGCTTGGGGGAAAGTATTTGCTTGATCTTGTGAAAAGTGGCAAGGAACTTACAGAGAATGAGACATTGATCAAAGAAACATTGGACAGTCTAGATGCATTTGAAGGGACCTTGGAGTGGCTAAAAATGGTTTTTGGTTAACCTGTTGAGTTTCCATGGCAATGCGTGTGTGAGATTGTTTTGAAGCACTCAAAGAGTCTATGGGATGAATTTTTTGAAAGTCTATTTGTTAGTAGGATGAAACAAATAATAGTTGATGGATTTGCAGATCTGTATGAGAGAGTTAAGGTTGGTATATTCCCTGAAGCCATAGTTACATCTCTGGCAAGTTACAAAGATGTTGAAACCCATTTGCACAAATTAACTACTAATGAGGGTTGGCTTGTCAAGAGAGGGGACCTCAAAAGTGTCAATTTACCTGGGTTGAGTTTTAGATTTATGATGACAAATGATGAAGACTAGTTTGGTCACCTTAACGCTTATTTTGGAACCGAGGATAGTCAAATAAAAGATACCATAGATGAGGGGTCCAAGAATATTCTGAAAGACCTCCTAAGTTTCTTCATGCACATAAATCTCCTTCAAGGATAAATGATTTAGCACCTTATTTGCAAGAGCAATGCTTCCATTTTATCTCAACATTGATTGTTGAGATTGAAGAAAATCTTGCACATCTTTCAAAAGCTCTCTATCAAGAAATGAAAAATGAGGAGGTGCCAGAAAAAATGAACAAGGAGACACTAGAACCGATAGTTATAGTGGAAAGGGCACTTTTCTTAGGAAGGCTTTTAGTTGCTCTCAGTTTTCATTCAACTTCCTTTCCACTAGTTCTTTCGTTGTCTTACCTCTAGTTTGTCGAAAACAAAGCTTTAGTTTCAAGAAAAGGATCTTTGACTTTCAAATATTCCAGTACTGATTTTGATTACCCTCTTCTAGACAGTTTTGGAAGACAAATACTAATGAGAGGGGTCAGTTTGAAGCTTGAATGACAGGATAAAAATAATAGCACCAAATTGAATAAACTGAGAAGAACTATGCACAATCTTTGTATCAGAACTCATAGCATGTGGATATTGTGGATAACTGAAGAGATTTTAGGAATTCTCAAAAGAGATCTAAGGAAGGATGATTCTTTATCCATGACAACTCCTTTGAAGGTCTGTATTCTCATTTGCATTGCATATTTTGTTTGTTGTGGCTTATGGAGTTGGTTTTATTTTCATGATTCATCTACAATGAACTGTAATTCATCACAAACTCTTTAAATAATAAATACTAAATAGATTTTTGTGTGCATCTAGAACAAATAGTAACTCAAAAAGCACATAAGAAAATTATCAAGTTGTACACAAGCAAACAATCAACTAGTCACTCCGTCAAGAAGCAACTGGGAGAGTAATTGCAACTATATTTGTATCAAGTTTTATAACTTCAAATTGTATTTGCATAAGAGATGCAATGGATTTTGAAAGCACCTATTATGTGAATATCCTACAATCATTGTGCACTATAACTCTATGTCTTATAGTAGCATATTCTTGAATACTTGGAACATTGCATGATGATATGAAGAGCTTTACATTGTCAAATTTGGATTGGATTTATCAGTTTCATATCAGAACTACATTAAAGAATAACAATGAAGAAGCAATGTATTCAAGTTTAAATTGAAAAATTTAATATTCAACATAGTCTATCCCAACCAGATAATCTCACATCATTGACATCAAATTGTAATAGAACAAAAAAGGATTACTAAAAGCATCTTTGTCATTAGAAGTTCATCTACAAAATGTATAGCAGCTTCACTTCTATGCCCAGGATCTACGAGATTTAAAGCAACCTAGTCAAGCAACATTTTCACTGTTGTTCAGTTAACCAGACAAGACATGTGAACAGAAAGAATGTGCATTTCACATTTTTAAAATTTCATTGAATTACAAGTTTTCATGTCTCTCTTTGTTGCCAATGATCAGAATCTTATGGATATGCTTCCTTTTTTCCTACTCCATAAAATGTAAGATTTAAGTCTTTATTTATTTTGTTCTCAAATTCCAAATTGAAAACAAAACCAAAAAAATCAGTATATCCAATTCAAAATATCTAATTTTCTTGTTGAAATTGACTTGAAATTTAAAAGATGGATTTTTTTGAAACATTTTAGGTACCTTACATTATTGTCATGTTTAAGCTTTGTCAAACAGTCATCTACATCCACCAAAAATAGATTTAGGGAATTCCTCTCCTGTAGAAGAAACAGAACTAAGGTGTTACAGAATTCCCACCTATATTTGCATACTTGTGATCCATCTCAAAAATCCCATATGAAACCAATTTATCAGAAAAACAAACCCAAGCATATGGATAAAAATAAATTCAAGATATCATAATCAAGACTATGAAGCTTCTTAGAGACAACAGAGTTATGAATTAAGTAAAACAATCTCATCAAATTCATTGAAATATTCAACAAGATTCACCCAATTAAAGCAATGCATAAGATTTAAAACATAAAGCAATGCAAATGAAAAAAGAAAGTTGTCACCAAATTAACAAAAAAACATTGCAAACAGAAATAGAATATTCTCATCTAGTTGGAAAATTAGTATTTAGCGGCTTTTACATGATAAGTGAGAATTTGGAAGATTTTACCATTAAATGATATCCGGTTTACCATTCAACGAAAGCTAAAACTTGTATTCCCTCAACAGTGGTTTTCAAACTCAAATCTCACACTATATGTAGCTTATCGACTAATAATTTTTAGAGGCCCATAAATTTGATTATTTCTTTATACCATCTATTTGTAACATAAGTGGTATAAAATATGGAACAATTTTTCTTTTAATTTATGGATATATCACTAAAATGGTGCCATATGTATTATGTTGGCTATTCTAACTAATACCCTTCACCCCCAATAACCATTATAAAGAGGTAACTAGTAGTTGACATTCTAACTAATACAATTTCTATAACTACTTTAAGTCAATATCCTATCTCACAGAGGGGATTGTTATAACTGATACAGTTGTTACAACTAATATGTTATGGTAGAGGGGATTGTTATAACTAATACAATTGTTACAACTACTACTGCTTATCCCTCTAGCTTGATTTTTTTCCTGTACAATAAAGAAGGATACTGATGGTAAAGTAATTTGGTAAGTATATACCTGGTGATGAAATTTATGCTAATCTAGACCGAAGCCATCATCTCTCCTAATCTTCACTGCAACAACAGTCTCCTCTATTTCACCTTTGTATAGGGTGTCGTACAATCCTTCCCCTACTTTCAAATGCTCTGAGAAGTTGGCATTGCATATTTGATGTCGTTGAGAGAGTATTTTTTGTAAAGAAGATTAGTTGAGGAAGAGGGCGAGGTTTCAATCTGTGGTCTCGAATCCAAGTAGTCTTGAAGATTTATAATTGCATCATCCCTTTCTCACATGAGGTGATCGTTTATCTCCTTCAGCCACTCGATCTCTGCAAGTGCTTTGAGGGAGTAAATCTCATGAAATCAAAAATGAAAACCCTCCTCCATTTCACTTTTGGAGCTCATATTTTCTTTTTTATTTTCTGCTATTTCCCCCATTTCTTTAGGTTTCTTTATTTCATTTTATATCTTTAGGTTCTTGTAGTCTTTTTATGGCTTTAGGTTGCTTTCTTAATTTCTTAATTTTTTTGTTTCTTGTAAGGTTTCTCATTTCATATTTTATTTTATTTTATTTTTAATCATGTTTGGTCTTTCCTTCATTTCATTATTTCTTTCTTTCTTGGATTGACCCTCTCTTTATTTCATTAAGCTTTCTTAATCTCATTAATTTTATTGTATTTCTAATCATTTTTGTTCTTTCCTTAATTTCTTTATTATTTTGGTTCTTGTATTCATTTCATATCTTTAGGTTTTATTGTTTTATATTTTTAATTATCTAATAAATTTCTTCAATTTTATGGGTCTTGTTTTAAAAAAAAATCTTATATTGCAAATTTTATTCAATATATTAGTCACTATTGTGTTAATAATTAATTTTATTTTGATTTTATTATATTATGTCAATCATTCTTTATTTTAATTATGTTTTCGTCTCTTTATATAAGGTTGCTTTCTTTTTAGTTTGTTTGTTGTTCTGGTGTATTCTATTTTTTTGTATTTACATTAGTAGATTTAATTATTTTAGTTTTCTTGTTTATTATTTTTTTATCATTTTTTAGGTCATCTCTAAGTATTTTCCCTTTAATCCTCTCAACCCCTCACCTATTTATCACTCCTAGTTTGCTACTTCTTTCTATCTTTCTACTCTCTTGTTGCATGCTTTTTCCTGATGATGGATCATGGAGTTTGATCCGAAATGTTGATTAAAAAAACTCACACAATTTCAATCCAGAAATATGAACAAGCTAATATTTTCTTTTTTATTTGTGTAAAAGTGTCTACAAGATAGCCCTCAAAATGCAATTGGATTGTTTAAATCATATTTTATTAGTTAAATTGACCACAATTTATCTTTGATACATTTGAAGTGTGCTAACACAATAGGAAAATCAAACTGGCTTCAAATCATAGTTAAAAACATTAATGATTCATTAACATAATGAGTAATAAAAGTTAAAGAATGTAAATGTTAATTTTTTTTATAAAATATTTGAAGGCCTTAAGACTGCACCAAGAGGCAATGCCTTCCACGCAATAGGTATTTTTGGTGCACCAAGCAACCTAGGTGGCCAAATGGCCTGCTTAGGTAGGGGTCCCATGAGGGGGGCTTAAGCTTTATGGATTATGATCAAATTCAAAAGAAAAAAGAATAGAGGAGTAATAGTCATTTATTTAGTCATTTTTATTTGTCTGATATTAGTCATTTATTTAGTCATTTAGTTATGATTTTACTCGATGACCAAATTAGTCACTTATAAATGACCAAATTAGTTATTTATCTATCAAATACTACTAGTGTTAGTCACGTAATCATTTATTTGCCAAATTATACTAGTGAAAAGACCTCTAATAGAGCTGATTTTATCCTACTCTTACCCCGCACCTACAAATGATAACAATAATATATCCTCCAAATGAATCCATTTAACTTGGCATACACAGGGGTAAGAGGGAAGGTGTTACATGCATGATCATGGATATGACAAGAAGAATGGTTTTCAATATATTAAATGTGTGTTATCCTTTACCAATCAGACCGGTGCCTTCTCCATTGGGCAATAGAGTCACTGATTTATAAGGGAGAAAGAAGTGTACTGAATGAATGCATAAAGGATTCAAATGAGCATCTTCATCATGATGTATTTATCTCATCTCTCACAACAAAAATTATTTAATAATCTTAATAGAACTACAACCATCCACATGAAAAAAAAATGAGAAGAGCATCACAAAACATTGCAATGAATTAAGACATTGTCACATATCTCTCTAATCATCTATTAAATCCATATCAACAAATGTGATAGGGAAAATGAAAATAAGTCACCTTGCAAGATAGTTACAAACTACATGGAGACATTTGTGTGAGCATCTATCACTAAATCAACTTTCCCATGCATCAAAATACATTCTTTTCCCTCCTAAAACAAGCTGCACTCATCAGAATATAGGAAGAAATCCATGAATTTTTAGGTTAAAAATGTCACTCATACATCACTATGAGACCCCATTTCTATGAGGCATACGTTGCCCCTACCTTGTCAACCCTACCGAATTGGCAAGCTAGTGGGCTCACTCACTAGCTTGCCAATTTGGTAGGGTTGACAAGGTAGGGGCAGCGTATGCCTCATAGAAATGGGGTCTCATGGTGATGTGAGTGAGCTCACTAGCTTGCCAATTCGATAGGGTTGACAAGGTAGGGGAAGCATATGCCTTATAGAAATGGGGTGTCACGGTGATGTAAATCACCGTGAGACCCCATTTCTATGATGTAATAATCTGATACATAGAAAAAGGGTTGAGAATCATCGTGAGAATCATTGTGATATAGTGGGGACATTGATTGGAGAGGTGAGTTCACAGTCCTTTGATGCAAACTTTAGCCTCGAGTTGAAGCATACTAAATGAGGAAGGGTTGATCAATTTTTAATGTCAAATAATAATGATGGAAGGAGTTATAGGGTTTATAGAAGAGCAAGAAAATATGCCTTTGTACAATATAAGACATTGTTTTAGATTTTATCATAAATCCACATGCTTTTCCTTCAAGACAACTTTAAATGTAAACCATAAACCATTACAACTAACTTTAAATGTAATATACACATTTAATTGAGGCATATATTAACGAATATACACATTTGCATGTATTAATTTCTCATAATTTTTGTATATCAAAAAATACACTGTCAATAACAAATATTACAATAGTGATGGAAGAACATCTTGAAAATCCTCCCATTTCTCAATACTTGTAGCAATACATGCAGGGAAATAATCCTCCCATTTGCAGCCCAAATCATGAAATATATTGTACAAGAAGAAACAAAAGGAGTTGTTGCCCAGTTTCTTTTCTCCAATCCACCTTAGGTGGCCCAGTTATTTACATTCCAAAATGCTTCAAAACATGTACTTCCCCTACTCCCTTGGAAACACATGGGTAGTAGCCTCTCTATGGTTGTGTACTCTCACTAGAATTTGGTCCACAAAAATCCTGCACAAGCCTAACAATTTCATACATGGACTCACATAAAAATCATTAAAAGACCAATGACTGAATAATGTCAAACATACACCTTCTAATGAGATATATTATCACCTTCATGCATGTCGTAAGTAGATCAATTGAAGGTCTTACAATGGTGATGTGGCCCATCTTTCGCTAGTTTCTTATCTCTCGATGATCATACGTATAAATTTCAAATATATCACTTACATAATTAACATAAAACATGTAGCATACAAGAATCTGAGGATTCTATGAAATGGAAAAGAAAGAGAACATTGAAAACCATAAAATGCACCAACAACCGATGTTTCTCATACCACTGAACACTTGCACCAACAACCTATGTTGTTATTTTCTTAAGTTGACAAACTTAAGTATAACCTGCAGTCACAAATGCATCAATGACAGTCCTAAATGCATATGACATTAAACACCAATAGAGAGCAACATATAATCATCATTTTGTAAATTAAAAATAATGCAATTTTGCAAACCCTTCTACAATCAAACTTAAACGCTTGAAAGAAAGTAGTGATCAATAACATGACTTTACAAATTCAATGTGCATAATTACAAATCAATCCAGGGAACCATTCAGGTCTGCTCTACTCTTTATTGTGTCAAGTATTGCCTTGTTGTTAGACTCGCACACTTTCCACAAGTTCTTGTTCGTAGGTCTACCCTTATATTTGATCAAATGAACGTTGGTGGGCCTCATGGTCAGACTCACACACTTTCCACAAGTTCTTGTTCACAGGTCTGCCCTTATATTTGATCAAATGAGCGTTGGTGGCGATGACAAGGTTTGACTAGTGAAGAATCTTCTGATGTGTGTCGAAGTCCTCAAACAACCAAACTACAACATTCTTAACAAGGTACCTTCTAAGCCGTGTTCTAGTAACAACCACCAAACTTGTAGGATATTCTATTTTTTCTCCATCTATAGCTGGGGCCTCCAATTTATTTTTGGCCTCAATACAATGACACAGGTAATAATTTGTACCCTCTTCACTGTCTTCATATGCAATCACTGCATCAACATGTCGTGCATTGATATGTTCATCTTGTTAGATGTATTCTATTAACATCAAAATAAAACCTGTAAGATATATTACCTAGTTCTAATAGGTTTGATACATGATCAAAGTCAATGGATATTGCATCTTCGTGATTTTTAGAGTCGTCGATAGCTGATAAGTGTCAAGTGGGGTTAGAATTCTTACAGACCATTCATCAACCCACTCTGTTGACTCACAATCATTCCATGCTTGAAGTGTACATGCAGAACAAAAGAATGCCATCTTTCACGTATGGATATTCCATGTACTTGCATTGGAGCTTCTAAAAGAGTGTAGCTCGCTCGATCCTATTAGTGTACAATAATCCTCATATTTTGCAATTTTAGTATCATCTACTAAATGAAAAAATCTACGAACTAAAGAATTACCTTCACTACCTAGACCCATTGCATGATTGCACCACTCGACAATTGATCTTGCATCTATCAACTTTACACTGTTTGTATACTTTAACTCTTTTCATGTTAGGGCTCTTTTGATACATGCTCCCCCTTTCCATGCCCAACCTCTGAGAAGTTCCACATATACTGAACACCACTAATCTTATGCATCCTACTCAACCAATAAAACATTTTGGTGTTCTTTAATTGCGATGTATAGTTATCTGACCATATGATATGTTGACTGAATGATATTCCCCTGCTAGCTAGATCAGCATAGAACATTTGAAAGCAACCTTGCACAAACTTTGTAGAATTTGTGCGATCATCATTGATGTAAAATTGATACTCCCTCAATACTTTCCTGTTATCCTTTGTACTATCATTTGCATGAATGAATGCTATATGCACAAATATAGCAACCTTCGTGGATTTGTAGTATTGTGATTGCACCTTGTTTTGTGGCTATAGTGTGCAGTTCTTCATGAATTTGACAACTGAAACAATGCTATAAAGTGGAAACATGTCCTTGCATAACTTGAACTGTGAGTCCAACCATTGAGCTCTATGTATATGCCTTGCATACTCATAGACCACCTAATCACAAAAAATGCCCATAAACTAATACACTAGAATCTTATCACTGAACAATTCACACTTCTTTGCTTCTTTCCCATCTTTTAGACTATAGGCCACTGTCGTGTAATTGCCAAATTCCACAATTTTGTCTCCAATTGTATGTGTATTAGCCATGTGTTGGAAAATTGGAAAATGTTGCATGCCACCATAATGATCACATGTGCCATCCAAACATGACTTGTTGTAAAAAATTCGACCATCCTCTCTTTCACATAAAATGGAAGATAAGAATTCCCTTGAGCATTTAGGTGGAGGCATTATGTTACATTCCTGCAAAACATTGTCAGTATGCATATCTACACATACATCGATAAACATCATAATGGTTAGAAAACTCAATATGTACTCTACAACAACAAGTAATGTGTGTGTGATTTATTTTGACATAAAAAGACTTTAGCATTTCAAAATACCTTTGACATATTTTAATTTCAGAAAACTTCTATACAAAATCAGCAAAAAATTGGGTTTGAGTGGTATCCAAATAATGCTTTGGATGTGGCTCATAGATGTTACTACCAATTATCCTTCTTACAACATCTCTTTGATTAGGAGTGGTCCTTGTGTTATCCTTCCAATAATCTACTATTAAAGATCTCAAGCCTTGAGCAATTCTTTTATCTTTTTGTGGCACTCTACCTGAGAATTCCCATAACTCATTGCTATTTGGATCCTCCACTCTTTCACACCTTCCTTTGGCTCTCATTAGAGATGATCTACTTATTTTCAAAGACTTACTTGTATTTGTAAGGTTCACCTTGTTCCTTGTTTGACTGCTTAACATTGTTGTTATCATCACACATCGTGTGGCACGACTATCCTTCGTGCGTGAGGTAGAACCCACACTCTCATATACACTCATCAAGTTCTTTACAATGGAATTTTCACTTGATTCATTCGAAACTCTTAGCCCAAGAGCCTTCATGGTGGGCCTAAATTTGAGTTGCCTCATTATTTCAACAAATAGTAGGCATCTTCCACCCTCACTTAGCTTCTCAAAAAATGAACTTTGTATCCTTTGTGCATATCTTTGACATGTGTGTTTTGGAATCTTATCAAGCATCCATTTCAAAAAAATTGAATCAATATCAATAAAAAATCTAGGTTTTATATGCAAAACTCTAGGACAATTTCTCAAATGTAAATTTGTGTCAACGTTAGGAATGCCAACAACATCGAGGATAGATCATGTACCTTCAATCGGAGGTGCAATTGATGGCATACCTTGAGATTGACATGTAAACGATGTTGTACCTCCAACTTGAGATGTCATTTGTGGAGTACCTTCAAATAGAGATGTGTTTGCTGATGTATTTTCGAAACACAATGTTGTTGATGGTGTGTCTTCAACTATAGATGTGATTTCCAATGTACTTGGAAGACCACATGTTGTTATTGGTGTGTCTTCAACTAGAGATGTGCATTGAACTTCACCTATGGTTGATGATGTGTCCCCAACTTGGGGATCCATTTGTGTCCTTCGACAAGATTTTTTCATTCGTGCCCTTTGTTTTTCCAATTGGACATCTCTCTTAGATTGCACGGAAATTTCTGGTTGTATGGGCTGCAATTCATTTGCTTCACGAGCTACAATTTTTTATTCTCTTCTCCTTGCATTTTTAACTGCACATTCTTCCGGTGTTAGAGGCTTTGCTTATTTCCTTGGCATGACGTTGAATGTTACATGTTCACAAACACACATAGAACAAAAGTAAGTAATGCATTTTATGAAACATATTGATAAGGTTGATTACATTACATTTTATAGAACACACCAAAGCATTTTATGAAAGAAGGCAGCGAGCTATTTGGCATTATCAAATATGTCTATGCTACAACATTTTTCATACATACATCTACCTCCATACCACAAGAAAAGTACTTGTAATGCATTTTTTCAAACATATCCATACCGCTGATTACATTGTATTTTATGAAACACACCAAGCATTTTATGAAACATATTGATATCACCGATTGCATTGCATTGCATATCTTTAAAACTCAAAGCATTAATTTACATTGAACTAATGTGACTTATCAAACATTGCATATCTTATAAAACATTGGTGTCCCCAACCTAGGGTTTATAGTGAGCTTCAAAAAACCCATAAGTTTTGATGCTTCTGGGGAAAATATATGAAACTTGGTACTAATTTTTTGTAGGCCTATATACCTATGAGCTACAATTCATTTGCTTCATGAGCTACAAATTTTTATTCTCTTCTCCTTGCATTTTTAGTTGCACGTTCTTCCGATGTTAGAGGCTTTGCTTATTTCTTCGGCTTGACTTTGAATGCTACATGTTCACAAAAACACATATAACAAAAGTAAGTAATGCATTTTATGAAACATATTGATAAGGTTGATTACATTGCATTTTATAGAACACACCAAAGCATTTTATGAAAGAAGGCAGCGAGTTGTTTGGAATTATCAAATATGTCTATGCGACAACATTTTTCATACATACATCTACCTCCATACTGCAAGAAAAGTACTTGTAGTGCATTTTTTCAAACATATCCATACCGCTGATTACATTGCATTTTATGAAACACACCGAGTATTTTATGAAACATATTGATATCGCCGATTACATTGCATTGCATATCTTTAAAACTCAAACCATTACTTTACATTGAACTAATGTGACTTATCAAACAATGCATATCTTATAAAACATTGATGTCCCCAACCTAGGGTTTATAGCAAGCTTCAAAAAACCCATAAGTTTTGATGCATCTGGGGAAAATATATGAAACTTGGTACTAAATTTTTGTAGGCCTATATGCCTATGGGCTACAATTCATTTGCTTCACGAGCTACAATTTTTTATTCTCTTCTCCTTGCATTTTTAACTGCACGTTCTTCCGATGTTAGAGGCTTTTCTCGTTTCCTTGGCTTGACGTTGAATGCTACATGTTCACAAACACACATAGAACAAAAGTAAGTAATGCATTTTATGAAACATATTGATAAGGTTGATTACATTGCATTTTATAGAACACACCAAAGCATTTTATGAAAGAAGGCAGTGAGTTGTTTGGAATTATCAAATATGTCTATGCTACAACATTTTTCATACATACATCTACCTCCATACCGCAAGAAAAGTACTTGTAATGCATTTTTTCAAACATATCCATACCGCTAATTACATTGCATTTTATGAAACACACCGAGTATTTTATGAAACATATTGATATCACCAATTACATTGCATTGCATATCTGTAAAACTCAAACCATTACTTTACATTGAACTAATGCGACTTATCAAACATTGCATATCTTATAAAACATTGATGTCCCCAACCTAGGGTTTATAGCGAGCTTCAGAAAACCCATAAGTTTTTATGCGTCTAGGGAAAATATATGAAACTTGGTACTAATTTTTTGTAGGCCTATATGCATGTTCTGACAACAAGAGGGTTGCTAAATCATCATTTTGTGTGAGTTATTGAGGACAGTTTCTTTTTACAACTATATTACATGTAAAACCTAGTACTTTGAGGGATTTGTACAAAATTGCTTCATGTAAGCGTTGATCAATGTTAAGAAGGGTTTGAGGGGAGTATTTGGAGTGTGGAAAAGTGCTTATGAGAAAATACTTGTGTCAAACCTAGGGTATAAGTTGTTGCCACCTTTGGAAACTAGAGAATATTGTGCTTATTATTGTCAAAACCACATTGTGATTGTCAACCAAGCCACGAAGAACATGAATTCAAAGAAGGGTTTGTGATGCTATATCTTGGAATTATTCACTATTTCTTTGGAAATGAGGTAACTTAGAAAGACAACAATCATTTTCAATTGCACAAAATTTTCCCTTTTTTATTTATTAGAAAGGTAAATGGTATGAATGAATGGAAACTTGCATTAAACCAACTATGTCTTGAGTCACCTAAATTTATCTAAGCACATGATGAAGGTGAATTTTTTATGGCACAAAAAAATTAATGGAAACTTGCATTAACATTGATGAAAGCTCTTAGGTTTTCCAAATTAGTTGACAATAAATTTTTTCCCACAACCATCACTAATAATGAATTTGAATCTATAATGTCATGTTTTCCATTTTATATCTTCAAACTCCTAAAAATTAAACTTTTACATGCAACATCCATCTAATTTAATGTTGAATTCTATGTGTAACAATGAAGATTAATAAAATCATCAAATGAATGGTCTATAAATTGTCAAAACAAAATAAAAAAGTTGAATATAAACATCTACCTAAAATGAAATAGATTGAATTCCACTAGCCATGCTGGAAATGGACTACTATAAGCAATGCAAATAGAATTCATAAGCAAATTTGTGTTAAGTTGATGTCATTTATATAAATTTAAACAACAAATTCATCTAAATTATGTCATGTTTTTCATTTTTTTCTTCAAAATCATAAAAATTAAACTCTTTTATGCAACTCTCATCTAATTCAATGTTGAATTCTATGTCCAATTGTTATGATCAATAAAATCATTAAAGGAATTTAGTTTATTGTCAAAAAAAAATATATACTAAATATAAGCATTTCAATATTTACCAAAATGAGTATATTACATGAGATAATGTAAAATGATGTAGAAACTTCAAAATGTCTTCATCTACATTGTCTAGCATGCAAATTGGTGGTAAAAAGGTGATGGATCAAGCATAGATTGGTACAACAGGGAATCAACTGCATAAAAAAGGGCATTTTTGATTTGGATAAAGTGTTGAACCAGACAAATACAAAAGCATGTGGGCTTGAATCATAGGGTCAACCCCTATTTTACCATTTCAAGGTAAAACACATTTGGCACTCGCCAAATGTGTTGCTTTGAAATGTTTTCACAATAAAGAGAGGAAGCGAGTGAGACTTGAGATAGAGGGAGAGGGGATAGAAGTGAGAGAGATTAGTTTATGTAGCGTGGTAGGGACTGAGACTTGAGAGTGATAGAGACTTGAGAGGGATAAAGAGTTATCCAGTTAAGGTGGGGGGAAAGACCTGACAACGGGAGAGGGGTTGGAGTGAAATAGATTTGTCTAGGTAGGGTGGGAGGTATGTGAGACCTGACAAAGAGGGAGTGTGAGAGAGGGGATTGAAGTGAGATAGATTAGTCTAGGTAGTGTGGGAGAGAGTGAGACCTGAGAGAGAGAGAGAGAGAGAGAGAGAGACTTGAGAGGGAGAGAGAGTTATTTAGTCAAGGTGGGGGGAAGACCTGGGAGAGGGAGTGGGGGAGAGAGGAAGTGGGAATTTATAGTCGTAAAATTGCACCACTCGCGATTTCACATACGTTCTTGCATCCACTTTAGTGTTCGCTCCCTTAGCATCTTGAGTAGGCTCATTTTAACCCCTACATTATCCTTTTTCCCTTCTCAAGATGCTCTAGCACCCCTTTTCAACAGCTAGCCTTGTATGTCAGCTTTATGCCAAACCTTATGCTTTTCCCATTTGTATTGTTTTGTAGTGTGACATGTCTGGACACTAGCACGTCGCATGGATATCTATGCACCGTGCTAGCATCCTAGGACGTTTCAACGCTCAAACAACTAACTTTGCACATGCTTTCCACTTGTCCTCACCTTTTTTCAGTGGTAATAGCCTGAGATTCCTTGTAATAGCAGGAGAAGCTTCTTTTCCCTCATTAAAAGCTATCCTTTCAGTTCATTTTTCTCTCTAACTTCTTCTAGCTCCACTCTTCAACTTCTAGCTTCACTGCTAACTTCTCTTCTTCTCCATCTTGGAACTCTCTCATCTTTCTCTTGCTGGCACAACTCTCTTGTTTATTATAGTAGCCTTCTACAACAATTTCAAGCTCTCTTGGCATCTCTCTTTGCAAATTTCTCAAGCTCTTACAACACTCCTTGCAACACTCTTGGCTCTTGCAGCTCTCTTGCTCTCTCTCTTTGGATTCCTTAAGTCTTGCAGCTCTATCTCCCTCTCCTTATTCCTACGAGAATCTTGGGATTCCATATCCCCTATCATTTGTACCTCTACTTTGTGATACAGGTTCTCCTCCTCGATCGGAGATTGCTTTTATCACTCATACTTGGTGGTGTGGGTTCTACTCCTGAAGCAAATTTTTCTTTCACCACATGCTTTGTTCGTTTCGATCCATCTCTCTTTCTCTCTCTATTTGGCTATCTATGGAGATGGTAACACCAAAACGGGGGTTTGACTGAGACAAACCCCTATACAACCCCAACATTTTGTCCAGATATTACGCATGCAGGTTTTGAAGACATTCACATGTTGGAGGCTTCATCACTTGCGTGGTTGTGATAATTTCTTTTCTATCTCTTATTCTCTTTATCATCTATTTCACTTTATTTCAATTCTATTAAATTTTGTAAGTTCTTACCAATTGGATTGCTAGTAGTTATTTAGCTATTTTTTGTGATAAACTCGCTTTCTGGACCGTACAGACACTAGCACACCAGAGAGATGCCAGTGCATTGCGTTGTTGTCCCAAACCCGTGTTGTCATCCTTTGGTCGAGAGCATGTTAGTTTGTCCATAGAATCTTCATGACCTACTCTTTCTGATTCTAGAACTCTTTTGTTTGTTCCTTGAGGTAGTTTAGGGTAGTTCGCCCTGTGAGGCTCTCTAAATGAAGAGAACTTGTAAGTAGTGAATTCTCCTTCTCTACAGGGAGATAGAGGTATGTGAGACCTAAACCATCAACCCTAAATCCTTAAACCCTCTACCCTCTACCCTCTACCCTCTACCCTCTAACCTCTACCCTTAAACCATAAACCCTCTACCCTCTACCCTCAACCCTCAACCCTCAACCCTTAAACCCTAAAACCTTCAACCCCTCTCTTTCTCTACCCTCTACCCTCAACCCTCTACCCTCAAACCCTCAAACCGTTAAACCCTCAACCCCCCTCTCTCTCTCCCTCTACCCTCTACCCTTAGCCCTTAAACCCTAAAACCCTTAAACCCTCAACCCCCTCTCTCTCTCTCTTAACCCTAAACTTGCTACCCTTAAACTTAAACCCTAAACCCTAAACCCTCTACCCTTAACCTGTAAACCCTAAACCCTTAAACCCTCTACCCTCAACCCTCAACCCTTAAACCCACAACCCCCCTCTCTCTCTCTCAACCCTACACCCTCTACCCTTAAACCATAAACCCTAAACCCTAAACCTTAAAAACCCTTAACCCTCTACCCTTAACCCTTAAACCCTAAACCCTTAAACCCCCAACCCTTAAACCATAAACTATAAACCTTAAACCCTTAACCCTTAAACCCTCTACCCTAAACCCTAAAACCCTCATCCCTCTCTCTCTCTTTCTCTCTCTCTCTACCCTTTATCCTCTACCCTCAATCCTAAAACCGTTAACCCTCTCTCTCTCTCTCTTTATCTCTCTCTCTCTCTAACCTCTACCCTCTACCCTCTACCCTCTACCCTCAACCCTCAACCCTTAAACCCTAAACCCTTAAACCTCAACCCTTTACCCTCAACTACCTCTCAACTCTACCCTCTCTCCCTCCCTCAACCTCACACCTCTACCCTCAACCCTCTACCCTCTACCCTCAACCCTAAAACCCTCAACCCTCTCTCTCTTTGCCTCTCTCTCTACCCTCTACCCTCAACCCTCTACCCTCTACCCTCTACCCTTTACCCTCAACCCTCAACCCTTAAACCCTCAACCCCTCTCTCTCTCTCAACCCTACCCCCTCTACCTTTAAACTATAAACCCTAAATCCTAAACCCTTAAACCCTCTACCCTCTTCCTTACCTCTACTCTTACTCCTCCTCCCTCTCTCTCTCTCAACCCTACACCTCTACCTTTAAATTGTAAACCGTAATTCTAAACCCTAAACCTCTACCCTTAACCCATAAACCCTAAACCCTAAACCCACTCTACCTTACTTCAAACCTCCCAACCCTACCCCACCCCTAGCTACCCTCACACTCCTTAACTCCTTAACCCCTAAACCCTTAAACCCTTAATTCTTAGCTATAAACCCTGATATATTTAAACCCTCATCCCTTAAACCAACCCTAATCAGAAACCCTCAACCTTAAATCCCTCAACTCTCTACCTATCCATCAACCCTAAACCCTCTACCCTCTACCCTCTACCCTCTCTCTCTCTCTCTCAAATCTCTCCCTCCTACCCCTTCTCCCACTCTCAGGTCTCTCTCTCACTCACTCCCTCTATTTCTCTCCCCTCTACCCTCTACACTTAACCCTTAAACCCTTAACCCTCTACCCTAAACCATCTCCCTCTCTCTCTACCCTAAACCATCAACCCTATAGGTCCTCAACCCTATGCCCTCAATTATAAACCCTCTAACCTAAACATTGGATCTTCAATCCTCATCTATCTCGGTCCCTTCCTCCTCTTCTTTCCTTCTCTCTATCTCACTTCTCCCTCCATCTCTCCTTCCATCCATTCCTCCCTCTCTACCCTAATCCCTCAACCCTATACCCTCAACCCTTAAACACTCAACCCTAAACCCTCAACCATATTTCGCTCTCTCACTCGCTCTCACTCTCTCTCAAGTCTCTCCCTCCTACCTGAGAGAGGGGGAGAGCGAGAGAGGGAGAGAGAGAGAGAGAGAGGGAGGGGAGAGAGAGGGAGTGGGAGATATAGGTATGGGATAGAGATAGATGGAATGAGAGAGATAGAGGGAGAGATAGAGGGAGTGAGAGAGAGGGAGGGAGTGGGAGAGAGATAAAGGGAATCAGTGAGAGAGAGAAAGAGAGAGGCCTGAGAGAGGGAGAGGGGGTAGGAGGGAGAGACTTGAGAGAGATGGGGAGGGAGAGGGGGTGGGAGGGAGAGACCTAAGAGAGAGGGAGAGGGAGAAAGGGTGGGATGGAGATACCTAAGAGAGAGGGATAGATAGAGACAGAGACAAAGGATGGGGGTGGGAGGGAGATACCTAGGAGAGAGGGAGAGAGAGAGAGAGGGAGTGAGAGAGAGAGGGGGGAGGAGAGGGGGTGGGAGGGAAAAATATAAGAGAGAGGGAGAGGGAGAGAGGGTGTCTCAGGGAGACAAAGTAGGAGAGAGGGGGTGGGAGGGAGAGACCTGAGAAATTAGGAGAGAGAGGGAGTGGGAAAGATGAGTGAGTGAGAGAGAGACTTGAGAGAGGGGGACGGGGTGGGAAGGAGAGGGAGTGCTCGAGATAGAGGGATGGGAGAGAGATGGAGGGAGTGAGAGGGAGAGAGATATAGAAAGAGAGAGGGGGTGGGGGGAGATACCTAAGAGAGAGGGAGAGAGAGAGAGATAGGAGGGGGTGGAAGGAGATACCTCGAGAGAGAGGGAGGGAGGGAGGAGATTGAGAGAGAGGGAGTAGGAGAGAGATAAAGAGGGAGTGAGAGACAGAGAGAGACCCGAGAGGGAGAGAATTGAGAGAGAGAGAGAGAGAGGGAGGGAGAGGGGTGGGAGGAGAGACCCGAGAGTGGGAGAGAGATAGAGGGTGTGAGAGAGAGAGGGACCTAAGAGAGAGAGGGAGAGGTGGTGGGAGGGAGATACTTGAGAGAGAGAGAGAGGGAGAGGGAGAGGGAGAGAGATAGATGAAGTTAGAGAGGGAGTGAAAGAGAAATAGAGGGAGTGACTGTGAGAGGGAGAGGGGGTAGGAGGGGGAGACTTGACAAAGAGAGACAGGGAGAGGGAATAGGAGGGATATACTTGAGAGAGAGAAGGAGAGGGAGTGGGAGGGAGAGACCTGAGAGAGAGGGAGAGAGACAAAGTGGGAGAGAGATAGAGGGAGTGGGAGAGAGGAGTGGGAGAGAGTTAGAGGGAGAGGGTCTAGGAGGGAGAGACAGAGAGAGAGAGGAGGGAGAGGGGGTGGGAGGGAGAGACCTGGGAGAGAGGAGAGAGATAGAGGAAGTGAGAGAGAGGGAGTGGAGAGAGAGGAAGTGGGAGAGAGAGGGAGTGTGTGTGTGTGATATAGAGAGAGGGGGAGGGAGATTCATGAGAGAGAGGGAGAGAGATAGAGGGAGTGAGAGAGAGATGGAGTGGGAGAGAGATAGAGGGAGTGAGTGAGAGAGCTAAGAGAGGAGAGGGGGTAGGAGAGAGAGAGAGAGAAAGAGAGAAAGATAATGACCTAAGAGAGGGAGAGATGGAGAGGAGAGAGACAAAAAGAGTCTAGGTAGGGTGGGAGGGAATGAGACCTTAGAGAGGGATTTGGAGTAAGAGAGAGTAGTATAGGTAGTGTGGGAGGGAGTGAGACCTAAGAGAGAGAGAGAGATATATACTTCAGAGGGATAGAGATTTATCCATTTAGGGTAACGAGGTAGAGAGAGTATGAAAGGTAAAACCTCAACTATCCATCTACGATCATAAACTGTGCACTCTCAATATTATCAAAGTGGTCGACCAAAGAGAGGGGAAAGCTACATTTTGTTCAAAGTAGGTCATTTGGAGAGCACCAAATGGGATATGTCATTTGGCGAGTGCCAAATTTGGTACTCACCAAATGACCTACTTTGAACGTGTCAATTGACAGGATTTGTAGAATTTCCTCATATTTTCATTTGTGCTCCCCATCCTGTTTGCATGTCTTTCAATGCAAGTTTATAAAAAGACCGTGATAGCATTACCCTCTCTCTTAGCTATCTA
The DNA here is from genome assembly GCA_007258455.2 of Sequoia sempervirens. NCBI lineage: Eukaryota > Viridiplantae > Streptophyta > Pinopsida > Cupressales > Cupressaceae > Sequoia > Sequoia sempervirens. The sequence goes on along the minus strand of VDFB02075321.1, from coordinate 227,441,245 downwards.
AATATATAAAAAAAAAATCATTTTGATTCATTTAAGGTTTTGATCCATAGCTTCTATTGTAAATGCCTCTGTTTTTGGTCAAAAACCAACATGTGCTAGTTTTAGGATAGATTTTTACTCATTCATCGAAACATGAAACAAATTACATTTTTTAAAACTAGACTCCATTCTACACATGATGAAAAAAATCAATTTTCAATTAGTTTTCAAAAATTTAGGGGGAGCACACTCAAATTTCAACTTTTTAGGATGTGTCCACTTTTGAAATTCATAAAATATTATATATTCATTAAAAAGAATATCTGAAAGAACGAGAATAAGCTACATGGTGTTAGCTAATTTCTCACCGTTCGGATTTTTGAAATTCTAAAAAAAAGTTAATCAAAAAGGGGAGATCCCTTAGGTGTTATGATGTTTTTTTTGATAAAAGCAGGACCTGTTTTGCCCCCTTTTTGAGACCCTTAATCTTCATTAATTTCAAAAAGAATTAGTAGCTTAGAAACTAGACTTGGAGAACTTCAACTTTTGTTCTTGATGAATCTTGAAATTTTGAGTGTAACTATCTTCATTTTCTCGTGCAAATAAGATTTTTCTGATTTCAGAAAAAAAAAAAAAAAGTGGCATCTTAAGAGCCAAAATTGTGTCACAGATCCATACACTTACCCACCTAGAGATAGGCACGTTCTTTTAGGTGGGATTACATCATGCCCTGAAGAGATGATTTTACATGCAACTTATGAAGAGTGTTTTAACTCAACCATAAATTGGACTTGGTAAGTAACTTCTCATAAGTAAATTCTGATGCACCACTTTCAAAGAATGTTTTGGATAAAAAAGGTGGCTTCTACTACAATGGTTCTTAGTCACTACTCAAAGAACCAATCCGCTTTGCTAGCGCCCAACAATCCACTTAAGGCTTTAAACAACTAACTCGAGGCCCTATACCCAATGTACCTCCCCTTTTTGAATGGCACTAATGGAAAAGTAATCAGGGTTTAGTCTTGGTGTTTAGTTGTGACCTGATTTATAAAGCGGCCTGGGGGAAAAACCACTTTGAGTTGCCTCAAATTCTCTGGCATGGGATATATCTTAAGGCAGGCCTGATCTAAAAGGTGATGCTTTAAAAAATGAAACAAGTGTGAAACTCAAAGTGCTTCTCGTCACCCAAGATCATCAAAATATGCAAGGGGAGAGGATAGACACTTAATTTTCCAAACACGAAAAAACACGACATACAATTCATCGCAATATTCTTTTTAAGCCCCTTGAGCGGCGCTATCCAAAAAAAATGAATGAAGTGTGAACAAGATAGCAAAAAAAATTTATGTGCACCAATTTTGAAGTGTTCTAAATTTCAATCAAGTAGATAGCAATGTGCAAATCAAAAATGTATTTGTTTAGTTTTAAGTACCAAAACTGAGTGTTTCTAATGGCCTTGTCTTAATGTGGTTAACAAAATAAAATCATTCATTCGTCAACATAATGAAATGCGTTGGTCGTTTGATTTTATAAACACCAAAATGAAGTGTTGTTTGACTAAGAAAAACTTGTAAAAGTTCAGTTTTAAAACACCAATTTCGAAGTGTGTAAGTTGTAGGTTCAATTTTACAACACCAAATCGAAATGTTTTATCTAAACTAAGAAAGCTTTTGAAAGTTCATTTTTAGAACACCAATCGAAGTGTGCAAGTTTTGGGGTTCAATTTTATAGCACCAAATCAAAATGTTTTATCTAAACTAAGAAAGCTTTTGAAAGTTCAATTTTAGAACACCAATCGAAGTGTGTAAGTTGTGGGGTTCAATTTTATAGCACCAAATCAAAATGTTTTATCTAAAATAAGAAAGCTTTGTTAGAAAACTAAAATAGCCTTCGATTGTTCGCCATCTTTGCAATAAAACCGTTAGTCATTATTGATGTGAAATGTGTCATATCCCTGCAAGGGCTGCACAAACAACGTTAGCAACCTCCAAAAACACCTAAAACAGTCACTCCTTAGTGTTAGAAATCAGCAAAATTACTTGCAGATTTTAAATCAGAAAAAGTAGAGCAATAGCGTTAGTAATTTGAGCAATAGTGAACTTCAATATGCATCATTAGTGGTTGGTTTTAGAAAAAACAGTCTAGAATGAGGCAATAGCATTCAAAAAAATTGTAGCAGTGTCCCTGTCAAAACTAATTGTTAAAGACTACAAATCAATTTAGCAATTTAGAATAGCAATAATGGTTTAGAATAGGGCAGTAGCATTCGAAAAATGTGCAATAGCATCAAGAAATTGATAGAAACCACATGAAAATTCTATGGCTTGTGCATGAAAACTATCAATAGTGTTTTTGGAAAGTGTAATTGCGTTTCGAAACCTATAATTGCTCAAATGAACTCATGAAAACGTTAAGGCTAAGGACCAAGGTCCCACCAGGAGTGCTAGAATGTGTATGGAGGAAATCAAGATGATAAGGAAATCAAACAAAAATGAATTAAACAAGATTTAATTCAAACAAAAGACATATTCCATACCCATTACTCATGAAATGAATAATATAAATTACTAAATTCAATGAAATCAAACAATGCAAACAAGAAGCATACAATGAATTCAATTAACTAATATTGTTATCCATCTCATGTCGAAGTGTATCCACAACGATGTTGAATTGTGGTGTATTGATGTGAAGCCTCCATTATGTGTTTGCAAAAGCTTCAATGTGTGTGAATGGTGATCGAAGATGTGTGTAAAATCTCTTAAGAAATCAATTGTCAATTTAGCATTACTTCGTTGCACAAAAGGTGTCAATTCTCTAATCATTTTTTAGGATGAAGAGGATTGTTGTATAGATTTTATGTTTTGAGATGAATGATTGGGATTACGTAGTAGAATATCTTGATCAACGGTTCAAAACCGTTGAGAGGAATTAGATGGGAAGAATTAGTGGATTTAGATTGCACAATCGGTGTGATTGATGAAATCAAGTTGAGTGTTCAGTGGAATTGAAGAAATGGATTGAGAGGTTAGTGGGATTGAAGAATAGATGAATCAGTTAGGAAATAGATGGATCAATTAGCCAATCAAAGTGAGCAATTAGTGACTATAATTTGCTCAATCACAAAAGGGGGTGAGGGTAATTAATTAATTAAGTTTTTTGATTTGAATGTGCAAGTCATGTTTAACTTTCACAAATAAAGTTATATTTGCTTGTTGATGACGTTTGAATAATTAATTTAATTATTCAAGTTTAGAAAGGGGGAAAGTGATTTAATTAAACTATTAAGTATTAATAATTTAATTGATTTAGGGGAATAGAGTAAATTAGCAACATAATTAAATAATTGATGTTATTTAATTAATCAGGAGGAATAAAGATTAGATGAATGATGAAATAGTGAATTAATTAAATAATTTAAAGATTATTTAATTAATAAAAGAAATTAGTGTTTTTGATGTAAATAATGGGAAATGCAGTGATATTAAATGATAATGATGACGATGATGAGAAAATGTCATTCAAGATGTGTGATAAGTGTTAGGTCATTTTTACATGTCTACATAATCAAATCCATCTCATTCATAATATAAATATCTTTGAATAAGCTTAGCACTTATCTAAATCACAACACTTGGAAAGCTCATTCTCACTCTAGGAAGATTTCAGTGGTATTGGTTCTCATAGCTATGGCACACATCAGAAAACATGTGTAAAAACACAAAGTATGTTTATGCACCATGCAAATGCATCAAAGCCCTGGCTAGGACAATTCCAAGTGTACTTTGTACCCCAATTTGGACACACTCTAGGTACCCCCTCCTCAAATATCCATAGCCCACCAAACCATCTTCTTCTTCCTCAAGTGATCTCCATCCCATCTCCAAGTCTCACATAAATGCTTTATATTAGCCTTAAGGTGTAGTTTCCAAACCATCACACCCTTTCACAATGGTTAACTTTAATTAATTATTTAATAAATATAATTATTCCTCTCCTTTAAAAGATTTTTTATAATTATTCTTCATTAATCTCCATCTTAATCAAATGATCATATTATCCTTTATTTTTCTAACTCCTTTTAATATTTTCATAGCTTTATTTTCACTTTGGAGAAAAAGTTTCATAACAACTTCCAAGTTGATAATTGATTCTTTGACAATAGATTAGTTTGTAGAAGTTGATTGAGCTTGCAGTGGAGAAAAATGAATATGATGCTATATAGGTACATTTTAACACCACTAGAGTAGACTTAGGTCCATCTATGCATGAGGGTGATATTCATAATGCTCAAGTATCAATTGTCAAGTTTATTGAGAGAGGGAGAGAGAAAAAGATATTTAAGTACAATAATAGAGTTTCTCAAGTAAAATTTATTATGATATCTATGTGTTTCTTAATTGCTTCTAAGTGCCTTTGCTTCTATTTATTGTTATATGTGTCACGTTTATTCTTTTATTTTTTAATTAATTAATCATTAAATAGTTGTTAATGACTATTTGGGTGTTGGAGCAATAAACATATATGCAAACTAAAGTGAAAGGTTGGAATTAAAATAAGAAAAAAACAACCTTTAGTCATTTTTTCATGGGCATGATGGTGCCTAGGGTAGTGAAAATGCAAGTAGTGAATAGAAAAAAAAAAGGATGCTTATGTGAGAAATGAGTTAAGTGTGATGCATGGTGCAAGTTTTAAGATAGTTAATGTGTCAAGAAATTATAACGGATGTTATCATTCTTATTAAACAAAATTGCTAGAACTAAATGCTAAATAGTTAAAAAAATGAAAAGTATGCATTTTTTCTATCTATATAATTTTTATAATGTCACCATAGTGAATCCTTTTATGCTTGAACACATAACTAAAGTGAAGTAGATGTAATTGTTAATACATGTAATATACGAGGGATGATTTAATGGTCATGCACCATAACTTCTCACCTCTTCATCTAAGCTTTTAAATAATAAGTTGAATTTCTATGAAAATTTTAACAATTTTTTCGTATGTGAGTTAAGATCTTAAAACTACTATTTGGGGTTTTGGGCATCAATGGTGCAATCACATTAGCTACATCTTTGCTAATTTCTCTAAGAACATTCCAAAATAGCTAGACCAAAACATGTGCATCAAGAAATGTATTACCAATCATCTTATGCATTTCCATATGATTGATTGTTTCTTTGATATGACTTGTAAAAATGAATACTTTTTGTTATTTTTTAAAACAAACATTATAATTACTAATGCTTAAATTTACAAATAATAATAAAGTGTAAAAGAACCATTAATGCACACCACCATAACAATTCTTAAAATACACTCATCTACTAAATCCTCTCCCATATAAAATGATGGTGACATAGAAATAAAAATATCAACCAAAAAAACACACTTACAACAAACATCAAAACTCATAACAAAGAATATTCTCTTATTTATATCAATTGTGCACATCTATCAAAGAGTACCAATATCCCCTTCTAACTTTGTTTTGTGGTTCCTTTGCCCTGACACACCTATTTTTTTTTAACAAATGGTCAATCTGAACAGAAGAAAAGATATCATAATAAAGTTATACAGTAGTACTAGACGTTCTTGGTTAGAGAAAAAGGCTCAAAGGCTCCATAAACACCACCCATATATATTGGTTCTAGTATCATTCCTTTGAGCTTTGTCAGATATACCACTTGGGGCTCTTGCTTTCCAAGAAATTTGTCCTTCTTACAACAAATTACACAGACTTCTGTCAATGGAACCGTCTGAGAGATTCCCTCGACGCTCTTTCCCTTTCCGACTTGTTCTATTCCTAGAGTGGCGTTAGAGATGCAACCAAACCATTCTTCATTCTTGCTCAACAAGTCTTAAAAAGACGTTCATCTGGGCCACCCACATCATGAAAACCCGTCAGATCAGATGAGCACCAACCTTACTTTCATCTTTCCATATTCAATATCATTATTCCTCGTCCTTTATTTTCCGTTTTATGGAAGTCAGAATTTTAAGCAATATAAAAATTTTGAGAAGGAAAAAGAAACGGAAAGCAAAGCAAACCGAAAGCCTCCACTGTTGAAAAGGATAAAAATCACAATGTTCGAAGTCAGACACTTGCAGTTTTGAATCGATCTATGAACAAGAAATTGTTTTTCATTCAAGAATAGAACATAATATATACGTAGATCTCCATCCCAAGTTACCCACTTGATCACAATTCCTCGATCGTACGGCAGGTTCATCCTGTTTTCCATTTCAGTCGCATATAAGATTGGGGGAGTAATCTGATCAGATTGTGAGCAACTTAGTGATAGATCCAGGTTTCAAAGTATTTTTTTGAAGGTACTTTGATAATCAGATAAATGGCTGAGAACTCTGCTGATTTCTCGGCTTCTGATATGGATTTCGCTCGGCTCTTCAACAGACCAAGTATTCATGATGTTCTGGGTGGAGGAATAGGTGACATTTTGTGTCTGAAACATTTGGATAAAAATCGTGTATTGCTTCTTTAATTTTTAAGTTCTAGATCAAACTTATCAATTTATCATCAGGATTGTTTACAATAATGTTGATTTTACTAATTAGATGAGATGATGTATGTGTATTACAATTCTAGTCAAACTAACAGATATATGCAACCTCAAACGCTTGTACTGATTACTGTAACAGAGCTGTTCCTGAAAACTGTTTCAGTGGTGTAGTTTTAATGGTTTTATGTATTGTTTTGTTTGAATAGTGGCGGATGTGATGTTATGGAGGCGAAGTAATGTATCGATAGGCATCCTCGTGGGCGCAGCGGCAGCCTGGATATTGTTTGAGCAATCAGGATACACTTTCTTGTCACTCGCCGCCAACGTACTTTTTCTTTTGGTAACGATCCTGTTTGTTTGGGCAACAGCAGCAGCTCTCATAGGCAGGTGAAAATTTATACCAAAATCCTTATACTCTGATGATTTTCTGCCATTAAGTGAGGAAATAAGGTTTTGTTTAAGAATTTAATGTAATATGAAGATTTTTCAATTGTAAAAATAATTCAAAGATGGTATTTTTTAGGTGTATGGAATTGGGGAAAAACTATCTTTATAAAAAAGAGATTTCTTTAAGATGTTTCTGTTATAAAAGAAATGAGAAAAAATCCAACAAGCAAAACTATTTATCTGCAATAGGTTATTTGATTAATTTAATGGCATGAACTTAATCGGATTGAAGGCCTGTGATGACCAAACAAGTTTTATTTACAGGTTCAAGAAGGATGTAGTGGGAGAATGGAAAAGTAAAAAATATTTGTAATCCTGCCTATGGTCTAGGTCACTGTTGCCCATCTATATCTCATGTATTGATAATCGTCAATTTTCTTCTATTAAATATCACAGGTTGAGGATATCCATTCTACAAGAAATTGTTTGGTATTGGAACAGGGCTTATCTATGATGACAGGGAATGTTTGGTACCCCACAAGAATCGATTCTTATTCTATTCAGTTCTTACCTGTGTTTTGTAACATTTTTTTAATAGTTAGAAGTTAACTGGACTATCCAAATCTTCTTGACCTTGTTGACTTATGGGTTCTGCAGTGTAGCATCCCATGCTTTTCTTAATTTCTCTTCAATTCCAAACCAAATAAAGCTTCAATGAAAGATAATACATAATTTGGAACCGATCAATTATCTTCAATCAGTTAATTATTTTTAATGGAGAATTTTATATTATTCACGAGTTTGTTTTGTTGTCTGATATCAGAATATGTGTCTATGCTAATATCTTTTTGACTGAGAGTCAAAGACTGAGGGGTATCCATTCTGTCAAAATTATCCAAAACGAACCTATCTTCATCCCTTATATCATACCTCCAAAGATTGAATCTTGATGAATGACATAATCATAAAACATACTATCACCTTCAAACAAATACTTAACTAATTAAATTACAATCCTTTGATGAACAATTTTGATTTTCTATTGATAATCTCATTTTCTCCCTTATGGATTTGCCAAAGGTTTTCTATCCTCTGTTTATTAAGTTCCAAAGGCTCAAAGACCAAAGAGGAATGTTTGTGTAAGATCAGGATAAATAAATTGGTTTAAACTAAATAAACAGCGGTTATATCCTCAATAAAAGTGTATCATAGCTTGTAATGAGAAAAGCTTTATCAATCAGATCTGGCTCCTCTCTCAATGACTGGCCATTTTTAAGCACTAGGAAAAATGGCCAACTGTTGTTTGAACAGCCCACCTCCTTAAATTTTGAAAATTTTCTTGTCGTCTTAGCCTCCAGACTTCTAATTCACAAACTTATTTTTAATTAAACTGATTTCTTTTAAAACTTTTGTGATAGGTGGAATTTGGTGCTATTTTGAGAAGTCACAACATATATGTAATTTCTCCGATTAACTGGCTCATCTTGGATTGTACAGGCCGCCTCCTCCTTTGCCTGAATTAGAATTATCAGAAGAATTGGTGAACGAAACAGCCAGTTCAATAAGGGAACAGGTCAACTTTCTATTTAGAGTTGCAAATGATATTGCTCTTGGGAAAGATCCCAAACTCTTCTTCAAGGTGATTATAAATGAAAACTTCCTGTGTGCATGCATTTCTTTTCCTTGCAAATAAAATTGTTTTAATGGTTCCTTATTATCTGTTTCAGGTGGCTGCTTACTTGTGGCTTATCTCAACCATTGGAGGTTGGTTTGATTTCCTTACACTTGGGTATACAAGTAAGTACCAGTTTCTACCATTGAGTTTAATATTTGAGAGATTTTATAAATGAGATTATTTTTTGGGAACATGTAGATTGTTTACTTGTGGATCAGTTCCCCAAATTACTGGCTGGCTGTTTAGGCCGGACCCATTTTCTGTAAGCAATATTTGCTAACACAGTCTTTTTGCTTTACTACAACCAAGCTAATGGATGGTAGCTATGACAGGTCTTGTCACTTTCCTCACAGTTCCTGCCTTATACGAGAAGTATGAAGGCCATGTGGACAGATATGCAACTATTGCCCTGAAGCAACTAACAAAGCTTTACTTGAGTATCAACGAATATGTTTCATATATCATCAGCAGGATACCTAAGAAATACAAATACTTCAAGGGAAGGAAGATATTGTAGATAAGTGCTTTGTTTGCATTTGAAGGTAGAGCCTGTAATGCTTCAGCTGTTCATCAGGGAAGTGAAGGTGGTTTTCCCAGCAGGGTAAAGTTGAGACATTTGGATTGTTCCTGTTTTTTTTGTGTTAATGAGAAAGCCAAGGCAAACTTTCAGATTCCTGTCTTCTTGTACTGAGTTTCAAGTAATTTGGTCTTCAGTGTTGGTGGACGCCAACATTATTTTGGACATCTTTTTTATAACATTCGAGTGCATTAGTGCAAATTATGATGAAAATAGTTTTAAATTCAAATTATTTTTATTTGAAAGATTAATTGGGATTCAATTGCATATTTAAAAGATTGTTTTTGAAATCAACTATGTATGTTCTTGTATCAATGTTTCGTTATTATTAAGAAAAGAAAACGAATTTCAACTGTATAATAGAATTTATTTTTATCAACCCATCTGAAAAACAACCATACTTGTATTCTTAAAAATATCTGTCAAAATTTAAAAGCTTTGTCAGTTGAATGAAAGCTTGTGAATATAATATATTTGTAATTGTTAATTTTGTTTAAAGCAAAATAGAAATTATTTTCTTCTTTTTACTTTCTTTGTGATAGAAGATCTAGATAGAAGAAAGAATACAAGGATGAAAAAGTGGGATGTGAATATGCATGAGTGTCCAAGCACAAATGAAGGAATAAAATGTAAAAGAAAAATTTAAAAATCATATATGGACAAAACAGTAGGGCAAAAAAAAGATTACTATATTAAAGAATTTAACCCCAAGGGGGACCATAAGGAAAAAGCCTACATAGGAGCGAATATTAAATGGAAAGCAAAAATGTTGATAGCTCATTTACGAACTAGTTCACATCATTTTAGATGTGAAACGAGCAGATGGATGGTATCTAAGGAGTGGGAAAAAAGAATATGTCAATTTCGTGACAAGAGAATGGTGCAGACGGAATGACACTTCGTTATGGAGTGCTCAACACATAAAGATATCCCGGTCAGCTATCAAGACACACTACAAGTTGATATTGAAGTACCTTGTTTGAGGAAACAAAATTGAACAAAAGTGCAAACTTTATCATCAAAATCTATTGTAAAAGCGCTGATCTCAAATGAAGATTATAAACTGTTTAGGATCTTTTTCTTTGCAGATGGCACCATAAACAGTAGCCTTGTAATAATTTTACTGCAACTGGTACTGCTTTCTCTGTTTGTGAAGAGCTTTGTATGCCTACATCATGTTGTGGCACATGGAAGGAATAGTCTATTATACTTTTACACATAGTGGGCTTGCCGCTGGCAGAGTCCACCTGTCATTGCTTACCTCTGACGTAAAAGCCGTAGCAACAATTAAAAAATCTAATAATATCTCTTTTGGTTGGCTGGCAATGCTTACTCATGTACAGAGATGAGGGACATCGATATTGGAAAAAGTATGAATGCCATGTGACGGAAAGTACGACATGACTCTTAGCCAGGACAGAATGATCTTAGTTATCTGTTATTTTTTTGATAGAATGATGTTATTTTTAATAAAGCAACATATATTTTACTAAAACAATGATGAAAAATAAGAAATAAGAGTACAACCGTAATTCTGGGAAAATTATATTAAAGAGAGAATAATTAATTATTTTTTATATATATTATATTTGTCATCATATCTACTAGCACTTGCACCGGAGGGGGTGCAAGGGTTACGCCGATAGAAAAATATAGAGAAGTAAGAAGGGGAGAGACATGCAAATTATCATTAGCAAAGGTAACAATGTTTGACATTAGAAGATAGCAGTAGGTAAATATACAATGTGATTATACAATGTTTGAATCTCAGTATCAGATTGAGAACACGAATCATTACATTTTTTTTTGGAATAGATGGATATATTGCATGATGTTTGCTTCAGTAGTGCTGTTGTTGTAGGAGTGTACATGGAATGTAGTGTTGGGTGCATGGAATAAATGGATTGGTCAATGGAAATGCAAGGTATGGAAAGGATGGCTGGGGGTGTTATTTGGAGTGCGTGTGGGTATCTGGAGAATACTTGTATAATGGTGGTGCAGTGAATGATTATGATCCATATTAAGAAATTTACCATAAGCAGGTGTAAGGTGTAGATCGAATGTCAATCAAGATTAGGAGGATTCAAAATGTGGGGGGTGATGGGTAAACATGGATTTGGTAGGTGGTACATGGATGAATTGATTTAATTTGGATAAGGAGGATGGAGTGTTGGATCTATTGTGGATGGAGTAAGATGCGTGTACCTCTTTTGCCACATGTAGCTGTTGTTTTTTTTTTGCAATCTCATTGAGATGTAGACATCTCGATTAGGGAGCCATAAGAGTCCTTATGATAAAGTGTTGTTGTCAATGCATGGTTATTCTGAGATTTGGATATCATGGATGTCCCAACTTATGATGGTGTACATTAACGGTTGATGGTTTGGATTTTCTTTTTCCAAACTTGGGAGGCAAGCAATGGTAGGTGGAATTGGTGATTTGTTTGGGCCAAAATGTGTGCATATGTCTTTTTTGGTTGCTATTGAAGCTTTTTTGTGCACCATTGGACTTTCTTTTACTAAATCTTTCTTGTGCACTATTGGACTTTATTTGATGGAAGAGCTTCCCTTCTTGATTTTTTCCCCATAGTTTCTTTTACTGATGGAGATTGGTAGGGATGTTTTTGTGTTGTATTTTATGGTATCCATCTACATATTATTTGTCGAATTTTTTGAATTTATTTGTCCCTTTTTTTTTTTTTGGTGGATGGGATGATGTGTGAATCATGGTTGAAGGTATGAAGTGTGGTAGCATTGATAGCAACTTTATCATAAGGACTCTACAGTCTCCCAAATGTTGACTCTTTTTTTTTTTTTGTGGAACAGCTACATGTACATTTAGGAGTGAGCATCTCATCGGTGGATGGAACAGTAGGTGGTATATGTATATGGTTTATTGGATGTTTGGATTCTTGATGTTGATTTTGCATGGTATTGCTTGAAATATGCTTTGGTTCATGTTCTTGATATGGATCAATTTGGTAGTATGGATTGTATGCAAAGGGGTTTGGTGTATTTTCATGGAGGGATGGGAAGTGGCTGAATATTGTATTGAATGTGATACAGTCTTTGTATTTCTTAAAAATGACCAATACTTTAGGAGGATTCGCCAGCTTGGAGCAACCAGTTGTAGGAGTATACAAAGCTGGAACATCCACTTGCATGTGATTGCAAATGCGCCAGCTTGGAGCAACCATTTGTAGGAGTATACAAAGCTAGAACATCCACCTGCATGTGATTGCAAATGCTTGGTAAGTATAGAAATAATAGTTTCTATGTATATCAATATGGTAAGATGAAGATAAAAGAAAAACAAATATAGCTTTCTTGAGGGACTGGTGTGTTTATGTATATGTACCTGTACTCATCATAAAGAGAGAAGACGTAGTCGGAGCTCTTCTTTTTTCCTGATAATTGTGAATGGATTATTCTTCATTCTTGAGTATCGATCAAAGGTAAATGGTGGGTCGATCCTAAGTCCGTGTATTGATTTAACTCTAGATATAGCTGTAAAAGTTAATCCTTGTCTTTCTTTTTTTCCTATATCGATTGTTGCTCTTTCGATTGTCATTCCTTGGGATTTATGTATTGTAATTGCCCATGCACTGCAAAGTGGTAATTGCCTCTGAGCACCTAGTGATATGGGTGATATAGGAATAGTTTTTGGGGCATGGATGCTCCAAGGTGGGCCATTGTAAGTATCAAATTTTACTACCACATATAATGGTAAATCTGGTGGTTTGGAGCTTTCCGTGTATACAATATCTACAACTTGTCCAAGAGAACCATTTACAAGGCCTGCTTGAGTCCATAGGTTTGTAGTTAGCATGATGCGTTGGCCTTTACAGAGTAGGAGTTCATGGGGAAGCTTGTCAGCATCATTGTCGATCTTTGATGGTAGGGTTGTTTTTATTGCAATACTAAGTGCAATAGGAAGATTTAATAGCTGTATCATTTTTTTGTTGTGTGTTCCAACCAAGTCATTGGTCGGGAATAGGTGCATTGCTAGGTCGAAAGACTTGTTTTCTTTGTGTGATAACTCTTTGTTTGTGCGACACATTAGTAGCTCCCAATCTTGTTCAGTCGGTTCTGCATTACGGATGTTTTGTAGAGTTCTTCGAAAGTCAATTTGAGCTTGTGTGTCTCCATGTTGTCGAAATATTTTTTCTAGTGTGATAACAATAGTGAATTGTTCCCAAAGGGCTTTCACATCTGTGTGGGCGACATATATAGGTTTGTCCATTACAGGAGGTAGCTATGCAAAGTCACCTACAAGAATGATAGATCTTCCACCAAAGCATAAGTGTTGTTGGTGGGGGAAAGCCTCGCGTAGCCTAGTATCGATTTTTAAGAATAATTTTGGGCCTAGAAAGCTTAGCTCATCAACTAGGAGGTATTTTATGTGTCTCATGCTATGTTGGAACATTGCAAGCGACTGACCCTTCAATGGATGCATTTCTTTGATTGGAATCTTCAAGGCAGAATGTATAGTTGAAGCATGTATGTTGAATGCTGCGATTCCTGTAGGAGCAACAACAAGGAGAGGGCTGTGTTGTTGTGGCACTAAATTGGAAAGGGAGTGTTTAATGCAATGAATAAGATAGGATTTGCCTGTTCCTGATGTGCCTTGTATGATCATGTACAATGGTTTTTCTATTTCATAAGAATTGTAGTGGTCCATAACAAGTGTCAAAGCAAGTTGTTGTTTGGGAGAGAGTGGATATGGGAGGTTGCTAAACTCAAAGGGTGTTGGGCTATCATGTTGGTCCACCTTGTTTGTGCATATGAAATGCTCTGCAGTTTCATGTAACGGTTGAGGTATTGTACAGGCATTCCAATTGTGGCAAGTGTCAAAGTCACGTCTTCCAAGCATATCGAGGGAATTAAAATTCCTGCTAGTACCAAGACCCAATTGCGATAAGAACTCCCATTCATTCAATTGAATTGTATTGCCTATATTGTTTTGATCTTCTAGCTCCTCTTCCTCTTCTTGACTTACTTGTTCATCAACTATACGATCAACATGCCACACACAGTATTTGCGTAAATTCATCTCCTTCCAATTTGCAACAATTTTCTCTTTCTCGATACCAATGTCTGCTTCAATGTTGCGAAAGTGCTTGTAAAGAAGTAGTTCACTCCAACAAAATGTTTCAAAATGTTCTGAATCCTCCTTTGGAATAGCAGTAAATCGAGGGAAGACACTGATAATTGCTTTATGTTTCCTTTCTTTCCACTTGTACTCTTTGCGACTTGATGAGAATGAGAATGTTCGTGCAGATTCAAGTAGTGTTACTTTATCCATTTCAAGAGGACGTTGTGTGTATTTATGGATGTAGGTCAGCTCCAATGCATTTGCGTTTTGGTTTGTTTGGATTCGGTTGAAAACTTTTCTACCAACATTAAGCACCATAAAATCACGATTACAAACAACAAGGGGCAACTTTTGTAACATATGGCACGTTTCTTGTGCACCTATATCACGATCAACAATAATTTCGGACATGAATTTTCTGTATGCTGCAAGTGCCTTGTCTTGGGGTGCTTGCTTTTGACATATGTGTGTCAACATATCAAGGCAGCTCTCAGATTTTCTTTCTGCCTTTGCGGCATATTTTGCAATGTACTTTAGAACTAGTGTTTTTGAAAGCACGGGTTGACAATCCATATTGGCCCTCCATATGGAAAGCATTGCTGGACTATGTATATTCAATCTATCATCATTACGTGCAGGGCAATAGGTTTTTTTCCCAGCTTCGTCAATGCACAATGAAGAGTTGGTACATTCAGGCCAGGGTGCACTATAGCGACACTCCATGTTGTTACCTTTCTTGCGAAGGCAGGTTGATTCAGAACACTTGGTATGTCTTTGGACACGGTTAAGTAACTCTTCATAGTCAGTAAGTGTGTTTGTATCAAATATTTCGGGTGTTGTTAGTAAGCATGGATCATCTTGCGAAGATCGATGGAATGTGTTGCTTCTATCTCCCAGATTTCGAGGATTCCAAGCACTGACATATCTATCAAAGAATGATTTTGCTATGTCTACATCTGTATGATTGCTCCAGTTAAGAGTGTCCATGTTTGGTGCACCCTCAATCCAAAGGAAGCCATGTACATGTGCAGACCCTCGATGTTGCCACTCATATCTATACCAGTAGTTTGTTGCGCAATATAGTTTCTCTAAGACTTCTTCACGAAATGTTGTGAATCTTTGATGCAAGTATAAGGATGTGGTATGTGGGTTCATAACAATGTTATCTATGCGATCTTTATTGTTTAGTGATGTTTGGGTTGCCCCCTTTGTAAATAGTTGATGTAAATCAGGCCATTTGGTGTCTGCAGCACTTAAGGTGAAGAATAGTGTTGGGGAGCCTATTTGGTTGATCATGTTTGACAATTCACCACGAGACTTATTCCAATATGCTCGTGTCCCTCTAAGGGATGATCCGTAATGCATCAGTTGTTCGGCTAGTTTAGTGTCAGGAAATGTTTGTATATGGAGGCGAAGGCTGTCTATGGTAGTTGGTATGCAGTCCTCAGCATTTTTCTTGACAAAAATGGAGGCAACACCTTGGCTTCGGTGACGCATCAATAGATTCAAGACAAAATATCTAAACCTTGGGTGCCTTCCAAATCTATTATCATGGAACCTCATTAGGTGCAACACATATTCATGCATTTCAATTTGTCTATAGCGAGGTTGTAAATGTAATGCATTGCCATTGGGAAACAAAGAAGGAAAAGCCATGTCTAGAAGTCCTTCAGTATTGTATTCATTAACTGGTGATGACTCAAGTGTTGGCCAATCTATAATGGTGTGATTGTGATCTCTAACTTGCAATGTTTCTTTTATGATTTCTAGTTCACGACGTTTATTTGGTAGCCTAGCCATGAAGGATGAGGAGCAAGTGAATTCAGTGTCGGGTGAGTCTGCGTTAAATTTGGAAGCACTAATTGGAGCAACAATATTGTGATCGTCAGCATTAATATTATGAAGCATAGTGGAAATGTCTGTATTTGTATCAGGGAGCTCCTGGAGGGATGCAAAATCCACCTCGACATCTTTGTAATATGGGTCATTTGTGATTTTATATTTCAGTGCAGCCCACACACGATGCCTACTTACATAGCAGTCATAATGGTCACCTCTTGTATTGGTTCTTCGAACCACCAACACATCCAAGTTTTCTATTTTATGTGGCAAGTATTTTGCTATGGTGTTGATGTCTTGTGGGAAACAAATTGTGTGGCCACTATATTTGTATTGGCCTCCACGAGCATGTGTTACTTGTATTATTGGATTGACTCGTGCTATTAACATTTCTTCGACTTGTGTTAGTGTTCGTAGCTCGTACGGCTGTACTCCTGGGTCCATTAAATTAGTTGCTGAGAAACGATGTCTACCTGTCTCACGGAAGCATCTAAAACAAATTGGACCGGTTTGTGTTGTGTTGGTACGGATTCCTGGGTAGCATTCATGGCAAATTGTGCAAGTTGGTAAGGTGGATAGTTTATCTAGTTTTGAACGAAATCTTTTTGAAGCGTCTATAAAGTTTTGTTCAGAATGCGGTAAGCTTGTGGATTGATTTTGCCGTGTGTGGATTGTTTCATGTGTGCATGCTGACAAACCTATGTTGAAAGTGTGTTCATTTTGGGATACACATTCGTATGGGTCAATGTTGTGTTGGTTTGATTGAAAAGAAGGTGGTGTATTGGCTTCTATTGCTTGTTTTCCTATGCGTTCGAAATGACGGCGAATGTTGATTTCTTCTTTATGTTGCATGTAGTAGTTATGAGTTCTTTTACGGGATTGTATGCTTTTAGGGGTAGAGGTCGCCATCTGTAAAGGAAATATGAACTATAATTATCAAATGAACAATTACAAATACATACAAAATTGAAGAAGGTAAACATTAATTTTGATGAGTTCTTCGATCACTATATTCTGTGAAAAGTTGTTGAGATACAATTGGTATGCTATATACATGAGTAATTTGGTAGAAGAAACATATCACAGTATTTTCATATTTTTTATAACATCGATATATTCAATATACATGTGATTTTGAAATTCCATGTATGGAATGAAAATTCTAGAAAGTATACTATATAAGGTGTTACAAAATTTCATATACATTATATGAGTGCTTGAGGTACATCTAAACACTAGCAATATGAGACATAGTAGCGATTTCACTCAACATGAGCAAATTCTCTGCAACAAAATCTAGCTTGTCGACCTTTGTGATTGTTGATTTGACCCGTCCTTGAGCAACACTTGAATCATAGGAATTTGTGATTGTGAAGATAAATTGCTTGAATAACACTCCTTTCACTATGGTTTCAGCTTCAATTTCTGTTCCAGAATTGAATTGTAGCATGTATAAATTATCTGCAGATATTCCAAGGAGTTTGGTAGCTGGTTCTTCAAAAGCAACAGCCCATAATATTCCTGTATGATCTGCAAGCTTTAGCTGGAGTATGTATCTATAGGTACATTTAGGAGTAGTAGCTTTGCACTTGGAACAATACCATGTCTGATCATCATTCTGGACAACTTTCTTTTTACATTGTCTTCCATCTAAGTCAAGGGGGCAAGATGGATAGCATAATGAATTTGTTTTTATGTATTGCACTGATGCTTTTAGAGTGCATTGGAAAGTTTGTTTCACACTGGTAGTTTGCTCTTCAATATCAGCAATTGATTTCCTCATAAGCACGAGAGGTGCATCCAATGGTTGTGTATTCAATGGAGTGACATTAGCCCCATTCTGTTCAAACCATGATTTGAGTTGTTCGGCCTCCTCTATTCTTGGGTTTACAAATAGGTGGGTGCTTGCCAACGTGCTTATGACCTTGCCATTATACTCAGTGACACGGCCATTTTTTATTGCAAGTACAGACACATGTTTTAAGTGATAGCTCTCCTGCAGTTCCTTGCCTTCCTTTTCAGTTGTTGCACCCCATAAAGTAATATTAATGGTAGATGAAGAGGTATCTATCAATTTGATGCTCCTTCGAAGAACTTCAGTCCCATCCCTCCTCCTTATGGTTGAGCTTGGGTCCACACATATGACTATTCCAATAACATCAACAAGGATATTATTGTTCAATTCTAAAATGTCCTTAAAGGGTGTGAAGGAGAACTTATGTTTGGGAATTGCAAGGTCATCTTCTGAGTGAGAAATTTTGGATTCCTCGACTAAAAGGATTTCAAGCTGGCTATTCAGTTTGTTGTACAACCTATTAGTTGACTTAATAGTCCCACCAGATATTGTATATACTTCTCCAAAATGTACATTCATGTAATGAAGGTTTGTAACTTCATTAAAGCATGTTATTCGTATTTCAGTGCACTCACAATCAACAATATCAAAAGAGAAGACCTGCCCTTGTCCCTTCTGTGTGTTGAAGTGGTGCATCTGTTTTTTCATGGTAACACGACCCTTTATAAGCCACCTTGTCTGAAATGGATTCAAATTTCTAATGGGCGTAATATTGGATGGGGAGTCTTTCTTTTGTAGGGAAGAGGCTAACCCAAACATTGCCCTTTGAGTAGGTGGCTTTGTCACCATAGGAATGTTACTCATGCTTGTAGATGGAGTAGTTGAGTTTGTAGTAGTTACTTTCTGGACTTGCTCTTCAAACAGGTAGGCAGGTTGACCAATGATGTCATGTTGCAAACATGTGATTTCTAATTTTGAGATGACTATCCACCTACAAAGATTAAACGAGTCAGTATTTTGAGTACAATTAAATGTGGTAGAGCTGATAAAAATGCTAGGCTATAAATTGGTAGTTGTGAATTTTGTAGATATGCATGCAAATAGCATGGCTCACCTTGAATTGCAAAGAACAGGGCAACTGTATCCTATCAATTTGAGTATAGATCCTTTCTGGAGTTCTTTAGAAGCTATGCATTGGTTGTACTTTGTTGGAAGTGTTGCCTTCTGCTTATGTACCCCATCGGAGAGATCCACTCTATATCGATCAACCAATTTGAGTGCATGGCCAAACGGTGCAATTTCTAATGCTTGTAGATGGGGTTGCAAGTTTAGGTTACCATTATTCATCAGCTTGATTGCATCCTTAGTCAAGGAATATTTTGTCAGGAGAGGTGGTTGCGGTACTATAACATTGTTATCAAGGCTTATAGGCGTGGCTTGTACTTGTTGGGTTTGCTGTTCAAAGAGGTTGGTGGGCTCGCCAATGATATCTTGCGGCCCACATATGATTTCTAATTCCGATATGACGATCCACCTATGAGTGTAAAATAAAGAAGTATTATCAATAGGATGATATGTAAAATAATGGAGTTCATGAAAGATAATCTAAAAGTTTTGATTTTGCATATTGTAGCAAATTACTAAAATATGATGGCTCACCTTGAATTGCAAAGAACAGGGCAGCTATATTTAATAAGTTTAACTATAGAGCCCTTTTGTAGTTCTTCAGAATCTATGTGGTGGTTGTACTGTTTTGGAAGTGTAGCCTTCTGATTATGCACCCCATCAAAGAGTTGTAGTATATAGCGATTGGTTGGTTCAGGCCCATGTCCAAACATTGAAATATCTATTGCTTGTAGATGGGGTTGTAGGTCTACGTTTCCATCATGGATCATCTTAATTGCGTTCACAGTCAAAGAAAACATTGTGGCAAGAGAGCGAACTAGTCCTTGCAAAAGTAAATTGTAGTTGGCAGCTATTACTTACTTTCAATGATGTATAAAAAGCATACTTTGTGAAGTGTGAAATTAATATGTTGTATACCCAACAAAATATACTAACTATTCGATAGTATTTCAGAAAGCAACAATGTTCTTGAATGCGACCATACAACTAGTAGTTTAAATAAAAGTGTGTATAGAAGTTACATAGAGTAAAAGTAAATTTAGAATAATACCTGTAAATGTGATTTTGAATAGGTATGTATGTCAAAATAGTGGCCTTTAGAAGTTAGCTTGCTGCACTTGTAAGGAAAACAAAAAGGGAGAGTGTAGTGAGTAAAAAATTTAGTTCACGCTATTAAGTAATCTAACTAAATTGGATGCACTCTAAATGTTTAGATCTGCATTCTATGCTAAAGGAATAAGAGGAAACATGCTTTCTAACAAATGAGTATAAAAGTAGTGCATTAATAGCAAGGGATAAACAACGAATGAGAATACAATAAGATTAAAGAGAGTTACTTGGTTCATAAATGTTTTAACCTATTGTTGGAGAGCACTAATTTTATGTGGATTGTGTTCTGGTTGAGGATACATCTATCATGTATGTTAATATAGTATACTAGAAATGTGAAATATGTTAAAAGAATGGAAGTGAGTACAATATTATCGTTCTACTAAGTGATCAAATTTTAAGAATGTAGGTGAAAAAATGAGACAATTATTGAAGGAGAGATATAGCATTTGTTGGCGATATATATTTGTTGGAGTGAACACAATGGTTAGACTATGCGTAGTTGAAGTCAAATGAGGAAAGGTTTGCAACACATTATATGCAAACTACTATTCTTAATTATATGCAATTGAACATGGCATTTTTTTTTTGGAATTTCGACATATGGGTGAAGTAAAGATATACAAAACAAAAGCAAAAGTCAAGAACCAAGATGCAAAATGATAGCGAGAGAACAATGTATACATATTTTCGAAGCAAAAAATGTGTTACATGGTATTGTAGTAGGTGACATATTGGATCTTTTTATTGCGAGGAGAAGTGCCTTGTTCATAGTATATTGGAGCTTACATTTGTTTAAGGGAGTTACAAAATATCCAACTATCCATAAGTTGGTAAAAGCTGAAGTTATATTGTTATATCAACTACTATATCCACATTTATAGTGATAATGTATCTTAGGGATGGTTCAAGTAATTTTGGAACGCTTCTTTAATGTAGATAGAGCCACCTTGTCCGTAGAACTCATCCGCTTTCATTTCACGAAGGAAAGTACAAAATGAACTCAACTTCTCACAAGTTGAATGGAACTCATGTATTGTTACTTCAATTGACTGAATGTCCAAATCTTGGACACTTTGCATGTTTTGAACTGTGGCCTTCGCTTGTTGTAGCAAGTCCAAGCAACTAACTGTAATGTCATTTGCAAAATCTTGTATCTGACTTGTAGAGTTTTGATTTCCATTGATTGACGGTGTCGAATTGGCTGACAACATTTGCCCATTGGAACTACTGGAGATATCAATAATGTCCATTGCTATTTAATTGACGATGTTGAGTTGTATCTTACAACCTATGCTGCAATAATATATGTTTTGTGTTAGTGTTTAACAACTTCCGTATAATAAACCTTATTGATGAAATCCAATTAAGGAAATTTGCAATTTTATTTGGCTGCAAAATTAAACTTTAATTGGCCAATACTAATAAATATCAAAAAAAAAATTAACTATATTTCTATAAATGAATTCGCACTCCATATAACTAGTTAATAGATTTATAGTTTTAGTTAGAAATATATATTTTTTGTTCTATAGAAATTAACTATATTACTGCAGGAGGAGTTGAGAAGAAAAGACATAGGCGTGAAGTCAAAAACTCTTATTTCCTTGTATGTTTGTAAGAAAATCCACCCAAAGAAAGAGAACCTAGCCACCATTGATGATGAAAGTTCTCAAATAAATTTAAAACATTTATGCATATATCTTATTATTTATATATAAAATTTACTATATATTTACTATATATTACAAATTGGTAATCTTTACATGTGCAACACTATTCATGATCGAATATCAAGTAATAACTATACAAACAAGTAAATATCCAATTGATAACTATTTGATACTAATGAATATTATATTGTAAATAAATCATTAACTATAACTTTTCCATACTAGAGAATACCAAATTAAATAATAAAAAAAGTAACTTAATTGTAATTGTTCAATATCAATTGATCGTTGATAACTTTAATTCGCCAATACTAATAAATGTCACCAAAAAAATTAACTATATTACTATAAATGAATTAAAAAATCATTCCTATAATTAATGTAAATAATATTAAATAATTAATGTTTTATTGTGAAAACTAAGATCAATGAAAATGTCAAAACAATCTAAATGAAATCTTAAAACACCTATGATTATAAGTCAAGAATAACAATAAGCGTTAGCTTGTGTGCAAATTATCCAAAGTGTTGTGATCACAAGGAAATATCTTTTATTCATCTAAAGGCTATAATCAAGATTGGTTTCCTGTTTAGCATTTAAAAGTCAATGCAACATACCGTGAGCTAGTCAAAGAAGACAATTGTTTATGTACGAAAGTTAAAACACCCAAATAATAGAGCAATATGATAGTGGGAATGAAATAATTTTGTGTCTTGTTTGGTGGATTTTGAGGCACAAAAAAATGCTTTGTTTTCCATTCTTTTCTCCTCCTACTACATTTTAAAAGTATTTTCTATAATTATTGCTTTTAAAGCTTGTCTTATTGTAGGGGTTAGTTTAAAAAAATAAATTAAAGCATATAGTTAGATTTTTTAAAAATAAGGGTAATATAGTATAAGTTCTAAAGTAAAATAAATTAAGATTTAAAAGATTATTAAAGTAAAATATTTTAAAAAAGAAATTTCTATCTTAAAATTTTAAAAGTTGATTTTTTATAAACACTAATTTTTTTTAATAAATAATTTATATTTAGTATTTTATAAAAAGAATTTATAATTAATAAAATATTTAATTAAAACTCACTAAATTAATTATATTGCATGATTAAGATTTTAAAGTAAAAATCTATGAACTGTATAATGGAATAAAGAAAAGTAATGTCGCTTCCTCATTAAGTTCTAAATAATTTAATCTCAAACTTTATTTACAATCGGATGGTGGCTTTGGATTAGCTATACACAAAGAAAATATAAAATAAATGGGAAACAAATCTTCTTTAAATAGAACTAGTTTGTCTTAATACATTACTTTTATTCTCATGACAGTTATGAATAAAAAATTAAAGCCACTACAAAATACTCATTTAAAATCAGACAGGCATATCTATGTTTCACAAGGAAAAGAAGATTGTAATTGAAAACCTGTTGAACAGATAATCATCGTTATATTTACTTATATTCCTAATTAATCATTCGTCCTCAAACTTAAAGTAGTTTTATTTCTACAGCGAGTCATTGTGTAAAAAGAAATGTAAATAAGGAATCCTTATTTGCATCCCTAATTCCACAATCATGACAGAATCAAGGTTATGCATAAAAGTAACTTTTGTTTTTATTTGAATACCTACAGTCCTAATTCGTCATTTTTCTAGATAATGGGTCCCTTCAGAAGGTTTCTAATTGGTGATCTATAAAGTTACATTTTAGATTGTCAATCTAACACATCATTCATTTCCAAATTTTTACTCGTAGTAAAAGCAAAAACTCTCTCAAAGTTATGTATGATGAAGCTCTTCTTGGTGATTAATCATACTGGTGGTAAAGCAAAAAGAATCTATCTACACGTAAAATAAAATTACGTATATTAAAAATCTCTTATTGGCCCTTAATCATTCATCCTATTCGGGTCCTCAATTACATTCATCAGTTTTTACCCATGGACAGTTGACAACCATATTATGCATGGACGAAATATATTATAAAATATTTGAATCTCAGTACCACAGGACTCCACATCAGATGGGCGGATTATAATTGAAGTTAACAAAAGGTGAAATGACGACTCAAAGCAAGAGCCAAGTAGAAGGAACTTTTTTGACATGCTAGGATGAGCTTTTGTGGACAGCGAGGTTCTACTACCAAGTACGTGCGTTCTCCAGAATGTATCCTTTTGATACGTGTCTAAATATAAGCTGAATAAACAGTGAGAAAGCATATCATATGGCACGCAGAGAGGAGAGCAGAAGGAAGGGATAGGGCCAGGAGTCAGTGTGGATATACGCAGTGTGGATATAAGCATAATTCAGTGTCTTGTTGTATTAATTGTTTTCTTTGTATGTTGGCAGGTGAGTAGTTGTTATTTTGTTTGGGTTCAATCAATGACCAGGAATTCTGTGATGGGTGTATATGATTTTCTATTTATGGATGTTCATAGATGACAGCTTGGTGATTAATTGACCTGTGTTTTCCTGTTATGTAAAAATCACTTCCTAGTTCTTCTCCTAAGCTTCGTCCCATGTACAGATTTATCTGTGTCACAAGAAAAACTTTCTAATGAGAAGAAGGTTTATTTGAATGATCATTCGAGTCCTAAGACCTATGGTGGAGGAGTGATTTTGGTAAGAGTTCGACTCAAGCATATGCATGCTAAAGAACAAAAATGGGCAGATCATGGCAATCTCTTTGTAATTATGATTTTGACTTGCCTTAGCTGTGCCTAACAAATGCCTTGTAGTTGTTCTCATCGTAATTGCGATTTTATGTTTTTGGTTAATTATAAGCTATTGTTTATAAGTGGCATGTCTTGTAAGATTTTATTCCAAGTTAACGCCTATTTCTGTCTAGCAATTTTTCTAATTTCTCAAAATATTTCTATTGGGCCTTGTCATACACTCAATGAACCTGTGATAAGATACAGTCCCAGGACCATGCTGCAGGGTCGTTCACCAGAAACTATGCTTTTGACTTAGGCACTTGAAAAGTGCAGGATAGTCAAAATTGAAGACCTATATATAATATAAGACCATGTTGCATGGTTCACCAGAAACCATGCTTTTAACTTAGGTGCTTGAAAAGTGCAGGATAGTCAAAATCAAAGTCCATATATAATTGTTCCCGAGAGTTCATTGTCTGCCAAGTCCAACGTCACCAGATTTTTACACTCTCCTAGACTAGGAGGAATCTTACCATCCAGGTCATTTTGTCTCAGATGTAAGAAAATCATATTTCTTAGTCTCCCAATGGTGATGCGTATGCTTCCTGAGAAATGGTTTCCAAAAAAATCAATCTCGGCTAAATTTGAATACCCCCCTATCTCAACAGGAATAATACCAGGCAGCTGATTTTCATACAAATACAAACTTTCCAGGTTCTCAAGTCGTCCGATCTCCGATGGAATCTCACCACTAAGTTGATTGTAGGGATATTTCCTGTCAAGTTATTGTTGTGCAGCAGAAGATTCTACTATTGCAAGCATGTTGTAGAAATTGTACAAGGCAGATTCAATTTGTCAATATGCAACCGAATTAAACACAAGAATATGAATTCATTTTCCTTGTAGAAGCATGTGTGCAGATCAGGAAAACTGTGCAATATAGAAGAGATAAACTACAATAGAAACTACATATTACCATGGATTGATAAATATCGTTGCCTGAGATCTCGTCTGCGCTCTGCTTCAGTGTTGGTGAGGAATATCTGCTTCTGCTTCCAATGATAAGTCTCATTCAAAGCATGTTCATTCTTTTTGTAGGGATAATCAGCCGCCAGATATTTGCCGACATCATTAAATGCAATAAATTACCAACTGGAAGTTGATCGATGAATTCTGGAAAGTACGTTCTACATCGCTGTGGCTCCTTCCTTGCATTTACTCCATCTTCCGGTAGGTGTTGAATCGATAAGGTTGCATTTACTTCAAAGACACTGCCGATGTTCATTGCATTAGCTGGAAATTATGACTCATAAAGACACTCCTTCATTTCATTTAGCAATGTCAGATCGATAAAGTTTATGTATGCTTCTGAATGTAGGTGGGAAATATTGGTGGTAAGGAGTTTGCCGAGTCATTAGCCCCTGATGTCCAGAAATTACTGGTAAACAAAAAGCATGCAATCAAGATTTCATAATGGATCTTGATAAAAGTATTCTTCAATGACGTAATTTGCTTTGAATATTTCTTAGATTTCTAGTAGCTGCAGACCACTTGTTATGAAGAAAGCTGCTCTATGTCTTCTGCGGCTATATCGAAAGAATCCAGAATAATGTTGCATTTACTTCAAAGACACTGCCGATGTTCATTGCATTAGCTAGAAATTATGACTCATAAAGACACTCCTTAATTGCATTTAGCAATGTCAGATCGATTAGTTGTGATGACTTAACAGAAGTAAAACTTTGGCCTGAAACCATGGTAGTCTCAGAGCGTGAGACTTGTTTCAGGCCAAAACCTCATCCTTAATATAGCCTATCGGCTAATAAGTATGTCATGAGATTCTTTTCCATTCAATTTTAAAAAGAGAAATGAGGTAAATGAAAAAAGCAGTTCTTTAAATGTAAGCGAAGTTAATGTTGGTCAAGATCAAACACCTCTAAAAAAAAAAGAGTCAAACATCTCTAATCCTTTTAAGCCATGGTGGTGACCTTGAGAGAATTATATAGGTCTCGAAGATGCAAAGGAATTACCCCTAATCTCATAGTAAGAAGAGCCTCTAAAATCAAAATAATCCTTGATTTTGTTCCAGCAAACAAATTTGACATATGAAATGCACCTAAGGAATATGGTGATCAAACTCTATGTGTAGTGGGTGTGAAAAAACTTTGAATTGTGTACAAGGAAACTTCAAATTATAGTGTAATTAGAGATTAAGTGTAACCTAGAGGTTGGATGATCCCATCTTTAAATTGAAGATATGTATTATAATAACACGTTAAAGCTTCGATGAAAGAGGTTCGTGAGGTTCTAACCATTTGGACTTAAGGTAGGCTTTACAGATCTCATCTCTAACCATTTGCTCATGCCAATGTCTACAAGGTTTAACAAAGCAAAATTCTTGACAGACTAGGTGAATGCGAGCTAATTATGAGCTAAGAAGTGGCAATATGAAAAATGAATATATTTGGAGATGCATAAAAGTGTAAAGTAGATATCTAATCTTTTGGTTGGCTCAAATATAAAATTTAAATTAAGTCTAGAAATCTCTTTCTAGGAAATGGGCATTTGCTTCACAAGAAACAAATATCCATTTTATCAAGAAATGGATATTGATTTGTTGTATTTTAAGAGGGATTTTAACATTCATCTTGTTCAACCTCTTGATCATTTTACTCTTAGTGAATTGTTTGTTGTTGATTTTCTCTAGATAGTCTTAACCTTAAAAGGTGGATATGTGGTTTTCTTGATATTGGTAAAATCCATTAAATGCAATCCATATTGGAATGAGGTTATGTTTGGAAAGAGAGATAATCTTAGGGATAGAAGAGCAGTCATTGGGGAATTTGATAGAAGAGGAGTTTGGAAGTAAGAAATGTGCTTTACAAATGGATTGGAAAAAAAAAGAAGTAACTCAAATCAATCAAAAGATTGTGAAAAATAACTCAATCAAAAGTGGAGAAAATTTCACTTCAATTCACCAAAAATGCCTTGTGCCTAAAATAGGTCTTTATAATATGGTGATCCCTAAAATAGGAAAAGGGTAGAAGACCATTCTAGATCTAACACAATTCAAGAAGATCAATCGATAAAGTGATCTAGGGCTATAAGCAAGAGCTATTTGTGAGATGAACACCATTAAGTAGTAATCAAGAGCTATGAAAACCATAATGCCATTAGGTGGTAAGCAAGAGCTATAGGTAATAGTTATATAGCAATACCAAACTATCTAAATTACATGAAGTACACATCATTAACAATATAAATAAAGCATAAATAAAGCATAAAAAAAAAGATTAGGATTAGAGATATTTTTGTCAAACTATCAATATATTAATCTCCTCAAATTGCCACATTTTGTAAGAGCTAGTTGTAGATTTCAAACAAACTAACGACTTAAATAGACCAAAATAGACCAAAATAAATGACTCCAAATACTTATAAACATTCATAATACATCTCTTATTCATGAAATCTTTAATTCTTTTCTTTGAGGTAGATATATTTGCAAAAGTGAAGTGAATAACATTTTTCTTTTGGTTCTTTTTAAAAATCAAAAGGGAGATCCAATAAACATGAATCTAAATCCTAAAGCCAATAATTTTAGTCAATGATACCATCCCAACCGATGGCATCAAGTACAATACTAGTGCTATGAAATTTCATCGGTCAAACTAATGACATCAACTACATGTAAAAAGAGGGTCAGAGAAGGAATCAAGGAATTAGAGGACAAACTTATATATATGAGTGATTTGAAGGTGATATGAAAGAAGGATTAAACTAATGAGACATCGCTCACAATGCACCTAAAGTTTGTGCACCTAATCAAGCATTTCGTGAGCATATGATTACTGCACTAATAAAGTATCTGGATTAAAAATTGTTAGTAAATAAAAAATAAGGTTTATACACTTGTTGCCCACTTTAGATTCATAAAGTTGTATGTTAAAATATTTCCTAACGAAGTCTTTCTATATCATTGTTCTTTGTTTGTTTACTTGAGTTTCCATAATTTTTGTGCCACCAACAATATCTATTATTGTTATCTTGATGAGTATTTGGTGCGATTTGGATAGGTGGTATGAGAGATAGTGCATTTAAGTTGTGTGTTAAATAGGCAATATAGATTGTCAATTGCATTGATTCATGAGTTATGTAGAGTGCTACTTTCTTGTTGAGTATGGTGATCTAATCATTGCTCAAAAAAAGAAACCATTTTAAATTGAAATCATTTATATTATCTTTTAATTTGTTTTGAAATCATCTATCTTATTAAACTTAGAAATGGGAAATAATGGTTCTCATTTTATTCTTCTCCTTATTTAAAAAAATTAGAAGTATATTGCTATTCTAAAATATCATTGTAGACCCATTTTGAGGGTGTCTTCAACTTGTACATATTGTTTTCCTTTCTTTTCTTATAATTAATCTTGAATTATATTATAGTGTGGGGGTTTGGTTATGAATTTGAATAAGATTAAATTAATATGAGTGAAATTAATATGAGATATGCATGCGATTCTTGTAAACTTATTAATTGTTCACTAAATGAAGCTTGATGTTATATGTGTCTTTTTTCTCAAATCGATTGTGTTGATTATTCCCTTGGGCCTTAAGTTTGAATTGTAAACCATTACCCTTGCTTGTGTTGTGTGGATCTAATAATTGGGTTTTTCTTAGAAATTATATATTTCCAGATAAGGTCTTGTGATGTCTTTTGGTAAAAGCTTGTATTGTGATAACACACTCATAAAAGCCATGGATTGAGAGGTGAATGTGCTTGATGGAGTCTACGTTTATATCTATAGTGTTAAACTTATTTTAGAATCCACTTTGAGTCTTTTGTAGACCTAGTATGGTTTTATATTGGTGAAAACTCTTATAGATGCTTGAGTAGTGAATTCTTTTGTTATACGGATCCATGACTCTTCTCTGCACTAGACAAATGCCTAGAGTATCATGGTACTCCCACATGCACTTGATGATGGTATTATGGTTGGGTGGTAGCTAATCTACCCTCATTGGTCTTGGAGATGAATTTTGGTTGATCCCTTGTCATGTGGATCTTGGTAAAATCTTCTTGAATTTTTTATTTGTATACACATTCAGTTGTAGTATTTGCTCGTAATCTCTAAT
The DNA here is from genome assembly GCA_007258455.2 of Sequoia sempervirens. NCBI lineage: Eukaryota > Viridiplantae > Streptophyta > Pinopsida > Cupressales > Cupressaceae > Sequoia > Sequoia sempervirens. The sequence goes on along the minus strand of VDFB02075321.1, from coordinate 227,411,681 downwards.
TATGCATGACACTTCAAGATGGTGGTTGCCATGTTTTAAACATACTTGATTCTCAAACATAAACAATTCTCTTATAAGTATTAATTCAAGAACTCCCTATGTTGTAATCTGATTATTTGTAGGTATATTTATATTATTAATTCATTTTCTATGAGTGTAGGATGCATATTGCATGCTTCAACATTTAATTTCAATTCAATTTATTTTGTTGTTCTGTATAAAACTTCTCATTTATGATATTAGACCTCTTTAAACTATTTCTTTGTTTTATTCTTTTTTTTAAACTGTAGGAATCGATCGGGTATCCGCCTCCCTATAAATTGCAGTGCGCCTGGTAAACTTCTTTCATGTGACCGGTGACGCTAGCGTGGCACGCCCTCCTGTACCACAGGGACGGTGGAGAGACTAGATCTCGTGACCTCTTGCTTGCAACATGATACTTTAGCCAATCAAGCTAGGCCCATCGCCCTTCTTTGTTTTATTCTCCTTAATAGTAACTTTTTAGATTATTTTGAAATTTTAAAATTGATTAATAAATGAGAAAGTTATGAATATTTTAGTGAATACATATGAAACTATTTTTTTAAACTACTTCAATTTTTCCTAACATTTTATAAAATAGTTAGGGTGCATTTGTGTATCTCCATATACCTCACCTTTACACAATAAATTATGATATTGTATTAAATTTTATTTTAGAAAATAATTTTTCTTCTAAAAACTAATTTATTGTATTTGAAATTTAGAACTAATAATATATTTTTACAAAAAGACATGAAATATTTTTTTTATAAAATAGATAAGTATTATATATGAATAAATAGATCTCTTTCATTGAATTGAATTAAATTCTCTCTTTCTTGATATTTATACCTCACTAGCATTCCTAATTGATAGGACCTTGTTATTGAAAGAAAATAAATTTTGTAGAATAAAGAGATTTAGTAGATTAAAGAGATGGCCTTCATAAATGAGGTAGAATAGTGTAATGGAAGGATCTTTATAATTTAGGTGTGTGTATAAAAAATCCTCTATTTGAACTCTAGCCTCTTAATGAGACAAGAAGCAATAGAATGAAATATATAGTTATGCATGAAACGATATTTTAACTTATTGTTCTTAGTTAAATAACTTATGTGTAAATGATAAGGGATGAGCATATTTTTTTTAGGGCATCTCTTTCTTGTGATATCATTAGGATAATTAGAATTCGGTTAATATTGTGTCACTTTCAATAATAAACTAACCCTATTGATGTAGAAAATATATATAGATAATAAAATAGGACTTTCTGCAACATCATGATATATCAAGGTAGCTATTAATGATCATTATTGCTATATATGGATTGTATTGATAAATGTTTAATATACTTCCCTATTATCATATTCTTATATCATAAAGTGGAAGTTTTAGGTGTTTTAATGACTCGTATTTTCTTATCGTCTTGTTATGAAACTTAATTGTTGTGAATAAAAATATTTGGGTAGGTTGTACTATCTAAGTTTCCTTCCTTATCCTTATAAAATTAATCTATGGGTAGAGAGAAATGAAGGGACCTTATAGTGACTATTAATTAATTTTCTCGTGTTTCTCTGAATGGTTTCAAAGATAAATCACATTAGAAGTAAATAATAGTCTTAGAATCCTATATTTTGTTAATTAAAAAGAACATAGGCCTTCTCTTGTGAGTGTTGTTTTCTTTTTAATATGGTTCATAATCTAAATGCATTAGCTCTTTTTTAAATTCTGAAATGGATAGACATACTTTAGTTGATAGGATGTACCTCAAAAGAAAGGTATTTGTGTATTACTTCTTGTACCCTTGCTTAGAGGTATATGGATTAGGATCATGTGTGTTGTGAGAAAATTAATGGATTAATGGTTGTAGTAAAGATATTATTTTTTTATGATCTTCATGCCAATTTTAAAGAATGGAATAGTATTATGTTTATTTTCAACTAAAATCTAGTTCATACATTCACATTGATAAAGAACTAAAAGAATGCTATGATGGTTTTCCTTAAGTGGTAGGTCTCTCGCTATCACTAGTAGCTTAATTCTTCTTCAATATGAATGCATTCCATTTAGTATGTAGAGTTTATATAACTCTTTACTTGCATGTGGATAGTCTTTTTGTGAAACAATTTGAATGATTTTACTGCTTAAGAAATTGCCCTCTTCCTTGGTGAAATAATGTGATGTTCTCCATGTATGTGTTCATCACTTGCATGGGTTATTATGCATGTGTGGTGTTGCTTATGATTTTGTTGTCAAGGGAAAACATTTATGTAAGTTTGTGTGCAAAGTAACTTTAAGTTGTTATGATTGTGAAAACAAAAATGTTGTGTTTTCAACCAGTAATCTCCAACATTAATATATAGGCATTACACTCGTGAATATCAATAAAATAATTTACATGTGGCAAGAGGGTTAATATATAGCCAAACTCTAATTTGGAAAGAAAAGAGTTTTATGTTTGCAATTGGATTATGATGTTCATTAAATTTAATAGTTAGTTGTGATGGGATCGATTCATTTAGGATGTGTTGAGTAATAGTGGTTTCTTCTAGAAGTTTAGTGGTTGAATGTAAAATGTGGTTTCTAGTTTCTATTGGGTGAGAAGGAGGGGGTGTTGGGCAAGGTAAGGTAGAGATGATAAAATAATTGTTGTGAGGGATAAAAATCTTGTAGGGTAGTTGTAAGGTCTTGATTATGTCTATCAAAAAGAAGATTTAGAAGCTCATAAATGAAGGGATTGTGGGCAAGAGGAACTAAGGGGGTAAAGATGGAAGGGGAGGATGTGGTGGATTGAACTCATCTATTAAGGATGAATGGTTTTAAAGGTGTTTGGGAGAGGTAGTTAGATCTCTAAATCATCCTTATTAGACTAGTCTCAAAATATAATAAGAGGATTTTTAATTATTTTTTGTTGTGAACCTAAACATTGTATAGATATGTTGGAGGGGGTGTCAAACTTGTCATTGGCATAATATTGGAAGGAGGAAAGTATGTAATAGAATTATTTGGTTTATGGAATTAGGGTTACAAATCTTAGCTAAGAGATGAAAACATTGAGGCATAAACACTCATATCTCTCACAGAGTAAAAATCACATGACATGTGAATTCAAAAATGATATTTTATTAAATATAAGGGTCACATCAAGTTTCTTGGACTTACAATCATGGAATTAAAGCCTTACAACCACAATATATTCACTTTAAAATACAACATATATCATAACTAGCTTCAAACTTCACAAAAATCTCCTCCTCAATTCACACACAAATTCTAGACCATAAATCCTCCTTAAGACTTGACACTTGGTGTCTTTCTTCCATCTAATCGTATTGTGTTGTGCCACCCTAATACTCCTATTATTTATTGCTCCTTTTTGTGTTACACATTTTTTATGAAAATTCATTCTTCTTGCAGGATACTTGTGTTGTTGCACTCTCTCCTCTTAGTTTGACCCCATTAATGTTCTATCAATGATGGTTTAAAAAACTCATTACATTATTTCAACATGACCCAATTGCAACATGAACTAGGCAATGATGTTGGATGACCTCCAATGTACATTTTTGGTCTACAAGTATCATTACATAATACAAAAATAACAATTCCTTCAAACTTCTTGGTGTCATGAAATAGGTCCTTATCAAGAACTAAGGATGACCCCAAATGATTAAATGTGTAAACCATAACTTTGATGATTCTTCTAGTTGGTCCTTTTTCTTCTTTTTTTAAAGTCATAGGGTACTTCTAGACACTCTTTTTTATACTACAAGTTAAAGAAAACTACTCTAAAGCTCATACTTCAAATATTTGAAACTCAATGCTACTTTATCATGTGAATAAATAATTAGAAAGATATTCCCAATTATTACATAACTTTTAGATGATTTATTCATCACATTTTTCACCACATGGATTAAGACTATGTTTTAATTTCTTCCCCTTGTGTACTAATGAAAATTAATCAAAATAACACCATGCCACCATAGGCTTATAATTGGGCTTGAATGAAGGTATTATTCAAACAAAACATCACAAGTCTAACTTGAATCTCAAAAATAAATCAGAAATTACATAAACACAAAAAATAAATCATTTTAGGTGTTGCAATATCATTGAACCCTTGATATCCTCCTACATTAGTGTTGGAGGGGGTTTACGTGAGATAGGTTTGGCTACAATTGAACTTGTCTTTATAGATGAGAAATTTTAGTCATGGTTGAAACTATGGGTTTAATTATTTTAGAGGAGTTTACTTTGGGTTCACCAAAATGTATATTATTAGATATATGAATCCTTTTATATAAATCTATTTATATATAATAAGAAGTATAATTAATAAAAATTACATGCCTTGTTGGTTGTAATTATATGATGAAAATTTTGTTGTGTTGTATTTGAACCTCCACAATAGAGAAAGAGACAAATTAGACTCAATGTGTTGGTCTCGACTTAATCAAGTTAACCAAGATATAGAAAAACTACTTGAAGGGATATGTAAATTACATGCCTTGTTGGTTGTAATTATATGAAGAAAATTTTCTTGTTGGTATTTGAACCTTAACAATAGAGAAAGAGACAAATTAGACTCAATGTGTTGGTCTTGACCTAATCAAGTTAACCAAGATATAGAAATACTACTTGAAGGGATATTTATATATAATAATAAGAAGTATAATTAATAAAAATTACATGCCTTGTTGGTTGTAATTATATGAAGAAAATTTTATTGTGTTGTATTTGAACCTTAACAATAGAGAAAGAGACAAATAGAAATGACTACCTTTGGAGTAAAAAGATTTCCTTGCAAGAAGGGATTAGGACCTTGCAATCATTATTATAATTTTTTTCTTCTAAAGTCATAATTATAAAGAGATAGGAAGAATGATAAAATCAAAGTCAAAGGAATATTTGATAACTTGCATTTTTCTTGATTTTAATTGACTATTTTTTTCTCATTTGATAACATCCCTAGCCAAATGTAGACAATGTCATCAATGGCCCAACTATTTATAAGGACCTATCAATCATAGCTAGGAGATAGAAGAAGGGAAAATGAATTGTGCTATGAAGTAACAAATGATTTGTGTGAAGGGAAAAGGTTTGTGGAGGGTACCTAAGCTATCTTAGAGTCTAACCACTACCAACCCTTTTCCTACATTGTTATGCTAAGTGATATATCTAAGAGATTATCCACCATGGGGAATCATTTAGCATGTGTACTCTCAATGAATTTATATAAAAGAATGATAAACATTAATTACCAACCATTTGTGATTTCATAAAATTCATTTTATATGAACATCTTGCATATAATGATTTCATTCATTGATAATACAAGAAACCCTCTAATTATTCCATTCATTGATTGCACACCCTCTTTGTTGTCTTCTTTCTAAAGTACTTACAATTTTGGGTACTCAATATGTGATATAATTCTAATGTTTACATTCACATTTAAATCTAAGTTTGATTTTAATTATCAAAGAAATACAACATCCCATAATGGTGAGTCAAACACCTTTTCTTTACTATAGTTTATCTAATGGTAGTCGGCATAAGGGTAAGTGCATGGAAATGGACGTCAAAAAGGGGGTTCAAAAGTAGCCACTTTTTTTCTAAAATCAGTAAAACTTGAACTTCAATGAATAATTTGACAAACCTATGCTCAAAACCTGATAATGTGGTAAGAAAAAAATATTAGTCATTTTTTTAAATGGTGGAGATTAAGAGTGTCAAATTTTGGAAGCACACAAAAAATCATGTTTTTTCTCAAAAATATAGTATAGTGATGCATGCGATCACACCTATTTTTTTATTTCCACTAAATATTTTGTAAATCCATTCAATGGAAAGCTAGATAAGATCATTTATTAGTATAGGTATTCTTTTCCTAATTCTTTGATGAATATATTTTTTTTTACTAAACTTCAAAATGAACACTTATTGAGAATTGAAAAACTAAGTGTCCCCCCTCCTAATTTTGAGAAAAATAATTTAAAAAAATAGTGGGTATAATGAAACATAGATTAGTGGTAGAATGAAATGTAGAATGTGAAAATGTATCTTTTTTTAATTTTGAAGAGCAAATATAAAATTACATAGAAAAATAATAAATGCGTGTTTGGTAAAAAATGTAGATCTAAATCTTAATATGTTTGGACTTTAAAGAAAAAATAGATGGTTATAAATCTAATATGGAGCTTGATGTTGTAGTGGTGACTTTCAAAATAGTGTCTTAAAATATGTCAAATTGATGTAGAGCACACTTAAGATTTATTTGTTTTTTATAAGTTTTACAAGATATAGATTTGAGTAGGCAATAAGAAATTTCAACTCTTAGGCTCAAATGTTCAAGCCAAATCCAAGCCTAAGGTAAATAATTCTCAAGAAAAAGAAAAAAGAAATTGCAAGCATGTTATAATAAACTCGTGTTATTCTCCATATGAAAAATACATAATAATGGATAGCAAAAGACAAATGGTCACAAGTTTGGTCCTGTAGAGGAGGGAGGCCAACCACAACAAGGCTCTAGGTCACTAAGAGCCAAGAGTGGAGGGCTGCCATAATCTACCTCAACCACACAAGTTTTTGAGGTCAAGGATAGAGAATGAAGAGCACATCAAGTGCTTTTGTCACTCTACTAACCTGAGAATTTGAATGGGGCTAAGCGAGAAGGCTTCTGGAACTCAAATTGTACCTCGAATAGCTCTCTTCTAGAGGACAGCAGTGATGGGGTCGTTGTAATCCTTATCATTTAACTTATCAATCCAAGTCGGTGTTCATGGTTGTATGCAAAAGAGAATGGAGAAAACTTGCTTGACAATCTATTCTACAATCAAACTTGCAGGAATCAAACCTATTCTAGAGCACACTTGCATAAAAGGAAAGTTGCATGAAAGGAAACTAATATAAGGCACACTTGCATGAATTGAAAAATGCTAAATTACTTTACACTTTGTTGGAAATGAAAAACTTGCTTGAATTCAAATTTACTCTAAATTTTTTGGAAATACATTGCTTGAAATGAAACTAGAAACTATCCTATTTCCTCAGGCCAAAACAAGCCCTTCTAATCCCCCCTTGATTCCTTGATTACAATGCATTTATAGAATTAAAAGGTGAGCCTTATAATTGTGTAATAGCTTGCTAGAAAATAGGAACATGTGTGGAGAAAGAAAGGATAAGTCTTTAGTTCATTTTGCTAAGTCAATCTCTTTTGGTCGTCCAAAACAATAATCCATGCTTTTCAGCCCTTTAAACTACTCCAAAAAGGTGTTAGAGTGTTGAATAAGCCTTCCTTTGACCTTTTATATCATTAAAACTCTTAAATATGCTCTCAATTGCTCATAAATTGGGTTGAACAACTCCCTAGATATTTGCAACTACCCCTATATTCTCTCAACTTCTGTCCAAATCACTCCAATTTCCTTTAATGCTTGCAATTGTTGTCCTTTAACTGCTCAACCTCTTCATAAATGCTATCATACTTAGTTTCAAAAATTCTGGAGCATGGAAGCAAACGAATGAACAAATTTCAAAGCATGGAAGCAAAGTTCCAAAGCATTGGATTGGTGAAGTTTTCTCTCAAACCACGAACTGGGTTTTTGCGAAATTCAAAGGGTTTTTTCGTCTTCTTGTCTCCGATTTTATGTACAAACATCTCAAGAATCTAGATCGTAATTTTCAAGATATGATGAAATCTTTGATTGTTGTAACTGAAAATCTCTTACTTTCCTCATCATGCGCAGTCTTGATAAACTTCATAATTAAGCAAAATACATGTTTTTATTTGGCTAATAGATGAGACATTTTTTTGTCTCATCAAGCAATGTGGGTCAGGGATATCAGCACGATGCATTGGCATCTCACTAGGGCATTGGTGTCTATGTGGAAAAAAGTACAAAGTTACAATAAGAATGCCAAAAATATACTAAGCACTAACTAAGGTGACAATAAACAAAATAAACAAGTAACTAGAATAATGATGTAGAAATGAAAATAAATGAAGGTGATGGATATTAACTCAAGAGGAGTCCAGTTTTCTAGCAAGATCCACACAAACATGTACCTACACACATCCGATAGAGGAAAAATGTTGGGGTTGTATGGGGGTTTGTCGTAGTCAAACCCCTGCTTTGGTGTTTCCACCTCCACGAACAACCAGATAGAGAGATAGATAGAAATATGATAAAGAAAGTAATGCTAGAATGGAAATGGAACTGAATACTACAAGAGACATAAAGCTACAAAAATCCAACAACAGAATAAAAAAAATCGTTACCACCCTCGAACAAAGGCACTCAAGGCCACTAAGAGAGGAATGCAAGTCCACAACAATGGTAGAGTCGACGCAGCCACAACAATGCTGAAAGTAGCCTCACTAGGAACCAAGCTACAATTTCTATGGTAAAATGTATGGGATGTTGTGATGTTGGAGTTGTGATTCCAATGGTACAACAAGTAGCAAAGTATGGAGCAAGAAATTATGAAGCAAGATCAAGCAAGCCTGTAGAAAACTCCAGAAGATGGATTGAATGAAGAAGATAGCCATTTGAAGATGAAAATGGAGGGAAAGATTCATTCAAAGGTCAGTTGAAGGGCGTAGGGGTGTTACGTTTCATCACCAATGGAGAACGTAATGCCTCTACAAATTCTAGAGGCAGTAATCCTGTTAGGATGGTAGCACACTGTGCAAACATCTGTGCATCGTGCACACGCCCCTAATAGAAATTCTCCCACCCACACTAAAAACAAGCACCAAGTGGATGGAGTGCAAAATGAGGATGTGGAATTACTTGGTCGGATTTTATTTTTCTAAGGTGGGGGATATAAAAGGAGATTTTGCGAGAGGGGTACAAATTGACTCCTATAAATTTTTCCCCCACTTTAGCGAGCATCATTGTCAATGAGTGTTCAGTAAAGTAGATTAAAAGAGTTTAGAAACGTATACTTGAACCATCAATGAAGCAAACCACAATCTAAAAAACTCAAAAGCGTAGAGTAGGCAAATGAATCCATAGGTACTCTCTCCTAAGGAGGGTTGAACAAAGTGCACCAAAGGCCCGTAGACCAACGATGGAAAAAACCCCAAATCCTTAGAACTGCAAAGAAGGCACCCCCAGATACTCTCTCCTGAAGGAAGCCCAATGTGGGGAACTCCACAAAGTCAAATTGGAAAGCAACTTCACAAGTGCACCTACAAAGAAACATGTTAATCTACAAATAAAACATGTTAGAAAACAAAAAGCAGCCATGCAAGCAAAAAAACAAACAGTAGTAAAAAATTGAAAGAAGATCTTTCAAAGGGATCCCTAGGGAACCCTTCAAAAGAAAAGGGTTCCACTCAAGGGACACACTATTTGAAAGAGAGCATTTTTTCGCAAATCAATTCAACATCAAGGAATCCTTTTGAAAGATGTTCACTTCATCATGAAATTCAAAAGGAAGAAGGTCCCCTCACAAGGGGAAGGTCAAAAATTCACCTGCAGGAGAAGGTGCTCCCTCCTCGGAGGAAAGTTATTCAAATTCTTTCTTTATGAACCCATGATGAAGGAAAAATATTCTGTTAGGGGTCCTTGTTGAGGAATACAATTTTTGAAAAATATGTTGAAAAGGTTTTCAAGAAAAGATTCATTGGCCACCGAATGCATTTTTTGAAAATCAAAGTCACGTGATATCCCCCCCTTAGGATGGTGTGTGTCGAACACAAAGGCACGTGGCATCGTAAGGAGAGAAAAGAAAGAATGAAAAAAGTGATGTTGTGGCTCATGAAGCATAGCAAGATGTAACCGTGGTAATGTTGTCGCACACACAAGGGACAACACATGAGTACCACAACATCACAAAACAAGCACAAAAGATAAGAGAGAGAAAATGCAAGAAGAAACAATAACATTACAGACAAGGGACACAGGGGTGATCTGATTTTTCGAGGTCTGAGTTGCTCATAAATATAGATAAATAAGTATAATAATATATATAAATGAACTATCATCAACCTCCTACTATATCAGACCTTATGAAGAAAGGCACGAGAAGATAAAATAAAAATAAAAAATTGGGCCAACATAGAAGGGAAGCCTAAATGCCCCCAACACTTTGCATCGTCCCCAATTTTCAAAAATCAATACACAACAAAGGAAGAATGATGTAACAAATAGAGGAAGTTTTATGGCACATAGACACTCCTGTATCCAAGCACCTACGAGGGTGAGAAGGGTCATCCAGGAACACAGAACACAAGCACGGGGGAGCACAAAAACACACACAATCTACTTTATAGATAAAGAAGAGGTGCCCCCTAGTCCTCATTAATCAAGAGGTCATTGTTCTCCCTATCGAGATCATCTTAAGGGGAAGGTAGAAAATCCTACAAGGGTGAAATAACAAGGGGGGAACCCTCTAATCCCCCCACCCCACGACAAGAGCCAAGGAAGAAGGCCCCTCAAGGTCTTCTCCACTCAGTTCTTGTGGGGTGAAAGTCAGTGACTTTGTGAAAATCGTTGAAAGGGCCAAGACCTCATCCACATAATTAAACATGCACTCACAGGTGTGTCATGTGTTAACTCAATGGGTGAGGGAGGTAACACCTAAGATCCGCTACTAAGCTCACTGAATGACTCGGGAGTAGTGAAAAATTATGTGGACATCGGGGCTTCCTCCATCACTAGGACGAACAAGCTAATGCATAACCACCCTGCGAAGAATGTGATCCCTTCTTCCAACCCCCATTTCTAGCAGGGTCATCCTCCATCTTCCACTTTGTCAAAGGATGCGAGATCCCCATGGACGAAGCATCATTCATGGAGGAAGAGGAGAAAAACACAACAGACACCACTGAGGTATTCATCATGTCCACGGGTTTTGAGAACAACAAGATGTTTGAAAGGGACATCAGAAGGGGCAACTCAACCAAAGGAGCAATAAACACATGCACCCTCTTTGGGTGAGGATCATTTATGCTCACGGCAAGAGCCGAAAGTAGAACCGAAGCTAAAGGAATTGAAACAGAGAGGATGGGAGAAGAGGACATAGCAGAAGGTGTCAGAGCAAAAACTATTGACTCCTTTTCCTTCCTCTATAGAGCAACATGCTCAGTGACCAAATCCTTTCTCTAACACTTGCACTCACGCGCAAGGTAGTTCATGCGACTCTAGGAGCTAGAGGCTAGAGGCTAAGATAGAATGGAAGACTCCTATTCAACCATCAGAGTATCCATTGCGGTCATTTCTAGTGGATGGAGGGACTCTTGGATGGGAACAAGAGGCAGAGGTTGAGAGGATGATGAAACAATAGAAGGGGGAATCGAATATAATGCCTCGGCAACAAGCCTCTTCCCATTCACTACCTTAAAGGTAGAAGTAGTAGGAGGCCATGGAGGCCAAGACATAAAGGAATCCCCACATGGACCCTTCCCCTTACCATACACACCATGTTGAGGTCCCATGGGTAAGATAGGAAGTTCAAACATCGGACTCTTCAGCTTTCGCCAAGTGGGAACCATCAGGTTCTCTAGCAAACACCTAGGATCAGAAGACGATGGTGCCATAGCATGGCAAGAGGAAGAGACAGGCAAGACAATAGAAGAAGAAGAATAAGAGGGCCCTAGGCACGCTTCTCTTCTTCCATTTCTCGAGCCAAGGTGGCTTCATGCTCCGCCTTGAGGCAAGCCCTATGTGAAATGGAATAGGGAGGAGGGTATCTTACCTTAGGTGTTATGCCCCCATTCTTGTACCTCGCATAGGTTTGGTACAAGATGTCCATCCTAGGAGGAAGCAGACCAACGAGCGTAGGCCAAAAGTGATCCAATGATTAGCCCCCACGCGTAATCAATAGTTTATAGCCAGTGTCATGGACTACATGCACCGTAGCCTGATGGGAAAACTTTAGACACTTATGAACTACCAATGGAACTACATTCATAGTGACCAACCAGGGGATACCTAGTTTCACTCTAAAGAGCTCAGACCTCGAGATGATGTCAAAAAGTGAATTTACGGATCTAGGTCCAATTAAGACTGACAAGGTGATGCAACTGATGGGAGGTACAAAAATTCCATTATGTGTGTATGAATAGTTCTCTTATATTCGTCATACCCATCTTTTTATAAGAAATTAATCAGCATAATCTCCTCAATGATGGCATTCACCCAACAGGTAGGGTCAACAAGGACACCTGTTATGGTGTTTCCATTGATTCGTGCAAGGATGTATAAGGGAGATGGTTCTCTTTTGTAATTCATCGACAAGTCCTGCAAGGTGAAAGTTATGTCAAGAGATCTACTCGCAGGTTGAACAGATGGGATGGGTAAATGTAAAAAGGAGGCCATTTATTCGCACACTAATAGAACTTTCACAAAGCCCCCAAGGCTTTTGCAACTAGACGGTGACTCACTTAAGGTTTCGTTCAACGATGCTTATGGAACCTTCCAGCTATGCCACTAGGGGTCATAGGTTGGGTCGCAAGGATAAACGCCTCACAACACTCACACCCACAACACTCTTGGGATATGAGGAAAGGGTCTTTCAACACTGCTAAACAGAACCAAAATCATTCACATCAGGTTCACCAAAATGTAGAGGAGGGAGACCAACCACAATAAGGCTCTAGGTCACGAAGAGCCAAGAGTAGAGGCCTACCCTAATCTACCTCAACTGCATAGGTGTTTTAGCTCAAGGATAGAGAATGAAGAACACTCTCAAGTGCTTTTGTCACTCTACTAACCCAGGAATTTGAATGGGGTTGAGCGAGTAGGCTTCTAGAATCTGAACTGTACCTCAGATAGCTCTCTACTAGAGGCCAATAGTGTTGGTCAGGGACGACAACGCGACATGTTGGCATCTCACTGGGGTGTTGGCATTCATACAGCTAGAAAGTACCAAGGTACAATAAGAATTCTATGTATCTACTAGCAGCTTAACAAGGGAAGTTTAAAGTGCTAACTAAGGTGACAATAAACAAAGTAACTAGAATAATGATGTAGAAGTGACAAGAAACAAAGGTGATGGATATTAACTCACGAGGATTCTAATTCACCAGAAATCTCCACACAAACACGTACCTACACACAGCTGAGAAAGGAAAAATGTTGGGGTTGTATAGGGGTTTTCAGCAGTTAAACCCCCGCTTTGGTGTTTCCACCTCCATGAACAACCAAATAGAGAGATAGATAGAAATATGATAAAGAAAGTAATGCTAGAATGGAAATGGAACCAAATGCTACAAGAGAAACAAAGCTACACAAATACAATAAAAAATAAACAAAATCGTTACCACCCTCGACCAAAGGCACTCAAGGCCAATGAGAGAGGAATGCAAGTCCACAACAATGGTAGAATCGAAAGCAGACTCACTAGGCACCAAGCTGCAGCTTCTATGGTAAAATGTGTGGGATGTTGTGATGTTGGAGTTGTGATGCCAATAGTGCAACAAGTATCAAAAGAATGGAGCAAGAAATTGTGAAGCAAGATCAAGAAAGCCTATAGAAAACTCCAAAAGATGGATTGAATGAAGAAGATAGCCATTTGAATATGAAAATAGAGGGAAAGAGTTGTTCAAAGGTTGATTGAAGGGCATAGGGGCATTACGTTTCATCACCAATGGAGAACGTAACACCTCTGCAAATTCTAGAGGCAGGAATCTTGTCAAGATGACAGCACACCGCGCAGATGTTTGCACGTCGCACGCGCATCCCTTACAGAAATTATTCCACCGACACTAAAAAAAGCGCTAAGTGGATGGGGTGCAGAATGAGAATGTGGAATTACTTGGTCGGATTTTATTTTTCTAAGGTGGAGGATGTAAAAGGGGAATTTGCGAGAGGAGTGCAAATTCGCTCCTATACAGGTCCCACAAACTATCTTCTACATTGTTATCTACACCTTTCTAATGTCACTAAAAGATTTTTCTTTTGGTAAAATTCATATGACTATTTTATAATTGAGCACATTATCATTTTATCAACATTCCCAAACATTGGAGAGCATTTTTATATGTTTTTTTTCTTTTATTGTTATAGTGAATCATTGTTTTGATTCTCTTGAGAAATTATTTGCCTTTGTTTGACAATTGAGTATTTTTATGTTTTCTATGTTCATTCTAAATATTCTTGTTGTGTCAATTGTTTTATATATTGATATAGATTTGAGATTCTACAAGGTAAAAACCAACAAAAATTTAAACACTCAAGGAGCTTGAAGCTAAAAGAGATAAAAAGGGGAACAAATGAGACAACTTCATAAAAGTAGGATATTGAACTCTAAAAGTGAAAATGTTGAAATCAATCATTTGACATTCATCAAAGTTAATAAAATAAATAAAAGGAGAAAAAATGGAACACATGCAAAAATTTCATGCAAGCCTAGGAAATCAATCTCTACAGGTGATGTTATGTCATCTTTTCCAAATAAATTTGATTTTCAAATAAATCCTAAAACACCATTTGAATCAATAAACAATGAAACTATGAATGATGATGCAATTTGAAATTTAACTTAGATGGTACACCAAATGATCAAGCTATTTAAAACATACACAATTTACTAAACTATGAATATGAACAACATACAAAAAATGAACACATATACCTAATGAATAATATTTATCCGATGAACCAAATTTACCATTAAGAACACCATCTAGAATTATGTAAAAATAAACTTAACTTTTTAATTGAAATAGATGAAAATATTTTAAAACCAATGAGTGATAAAATTCATGAATGTACTTGTAGAATATATTTTTTAACATATGGAAAATATATTTTGAAAAATTAAATGAAACAAGAAGTCACCAATTATTTGTTGAAATGATAAAAAAACCTTAATTTTAGACTTAATATGAAGAACCTTGGTTTCAAAAACAAAAAATATAATGTAAAAAAATATAATTATTGCATACCAAATGATAGGTGCAACCTCACACAAAAAAAATAGTGATAGTACTTGACATGTATTACATCATCCATAGTAAGTAATAAAAAACATTCATTTTTAATTAGGAAAATAAGCAAAGCACTAAAAATAAAAGTGAAAAATATTAATAAAAGCTATTGGGATATGTGAAAGAGTTGAGGAACTCAATGACAATGAGCTATGGGAATTCTCTAGTAGACTTGGAAAGATAAAGTCATAGTTGAAGCTTTCAAATTTTTTATTTTTTATTTTTTAAATAATATAAAGTTTTCACATAATAAAAGAGATGTTGTAAAAAGAAGAATTGGTTGTCAAATCACAAGTCGCATAATAAAACATTTTTTAGATATGAATTGAACATAATTATATATTAAGTTTCTAAAGAGTTATATATTACTTAGTCTAAAAATCCTACTTATTGTTGTAGGGTTCATGTTCAATTTGTAATGTATTATGGTATTTTTTCTTACTAAAGATATTTTATGAGAGTTTATGATAGATTATCCACTTATATCAATAATTTGATATCAAATGTTTTTTACTGAAATGGTAGATGGATGATTTTTATAAGAAATCATGTTTAGATGGAACTTGTGATGGTTGTGGTGTTTTATACAACATTTGAAAATTTTGTATACTTAAAGAAAACATGCATGAAATTTGAAATGGACTAGTTAATTTTAGTAAATACAATCAATGGCATACACTTTAAAACATGTTGAAGAAGACAAGAGGTGTGAATCAGTGGGTAAAGAAGAAGTGTATAAAAAATTATGATTCTATTTTATGAGAAGATAATGTATAAGTATACAAGGAATACACATAGATTTTGATGATTAGACAAGAAATTAAATTATTTAAGTACATATTTCTTCTTGGTATCATCATGTCAGTTGTAGAATTTGTATAGAAATATGTACTATAGCCACAAAATAAAGTTCAATCATAACATTGCATATTTATTCAAGTTATCATATTTTTGTATAAAAAATCCATTATTGCCAACACAAATGAAGATAGAAATATATTTAGGGTGATCATTTCTATATTAGTGAGGATCATACACATTCTACAAAAAAATTGCAAGGTTTCTTTGAGATGTTCTATGATAATTTGAGTAACAAAAAAATCATGTTCAATCAACACATCATATTGTTACATAGGTATACATCATAATTTAATAGCTTACAAATGTTTTACTAATTGATAAAGATACATAATATGAGTGGTGCTCAATAATTTAGAATTTTTCTAAGATTGGGAATGCAAAAAGGGAGAATGGGTTAAAATAGCTCTAGCATGAACAGAGTTGAAGTACAAAAATGGTGTGAAGTTGGAAAGTGCAACATCTATTATTGAAATGTGTAATTCAATAATTAGTCTAGGGAATGAAGGTAATTCTATAATTCATAGATATTTTTGGATGGTAGAAGAAGATAAATTTATAAAATATGAAGCTAGCTTTATAATAATAGGGTCAAGTGAGTTCCACTCCTTTATAAGCTTAAGTACAACTTCATGGACTATTCAAACAAGGTAGATAGCATTATTTTGTTCTTCATGTATGGTTTTTTTTAAATGAGTTAAAAAGTGGGTCGATAAATTATGTTCTAGACCTTAAAATTCTCTTGAGAGTATCAACATCCACAAGTATTACAAGTCATGGAGATAGAATCATCAATTAACTTTGACCATATATTAGATCTAATGAAACCAAGTATTTATAGATGTATTATTTAGTTAAAATATATAGTTTAGATCATTATGTAGTATGTTTCTCTTATTGATTAAAATTAAGTTTTTTATACATTTCACTGTAGCTCATGTTTATTTAGTTATTGCAAATGAAGATAATAAGGAACAAAATAATATTTATGTAATTGTGTTGAGGTAACAAAGAAACTGACAACCCTATCACAAATGGAGAAGAAATTAAGTGTCATATAGAATTGGTGGCTATTACTATAACATGATGTAGACGGTACCCAATCAACAATCTCAATGTTTCATTGTTCAATGACTTTGACACTCATAGGAAAATTATCCATTATTCTAACTTTATTCTTGCATCAAACATTCAATTGATCATATATGACCATAGACTACACAATAAGAACTTGTGGAAAGTTTGTGAGTATAGCCATAAAGAAATAGTTGACTCCATAAATAGTAGAATAGACCCACATGGTTCACCGGATTGAATGGGTATAATGACATACAAGTTTAATAATTTATATGTATATTTATGAATTCTTAAGTTTTGTGTTTTAGTATTATTTTTATTTATTTACTTTATTTATTTATTTTAAAAAGTATTATCAATTTATTTCTCTATCTCTTTCTCACCCTTGATCTTTATCTCCCTCTTTCTCAACCTCCCTTTTTCTTTCTCTTTCTCACTCTATCTATCCCTTCATCCCTCTATCTTCATCTCTATCTCTCTATCCCTCTCTATTTCTCACTAATATCCCTCTCTTTCTTTATTTCTACCACTATTTATTTCTCTCTTTATCCCCTCCCTTTCTCTCTATCTATTTATACCTTATATATCTCCACCTATTTCTCACTTATATTCCTCTCTCCTATCTCTTTCTCCTATCTCTTTCTCCCTCTCTTTCTTTATTTCTACCACTATTTATTTATCTCTTTATCCCCTGCCTTTCTCTCTATCTATTTATATATTATATATCTCCACCTATTTCTCACTAATATTCCTCTCTCCTATCTCTTTCTCCCTCTCTTTCTTTATTTCTACCACTATTTATTTATCTTTATCCCCTCCCTTTCTCTCTATCTATTTATACCTTATATATCTCCACCTACCTCTATATCTCTCTTGCTCCCTCTATCTTTCTCTATCTCTCTCTTTTCCCCCCTTTTTATGTAAAGCAATTATTAATTAGCATATCTTTCTATATATATATATATATCCCTTAATCTCTCTCTTTCTCCCCCATCTCTCCTTCCCTCTATCTTCTCTTTATAACTCCCTCTTTATCTCTCTCTTTCTCCCCCTATCTCTCTCCATCTCTCTATCTCTTTCCCCATATATCTCTCTATTTCTCCCCCTCTGTACCCTCCCTCTCTATCTCTCTATTTCTCTTTTTATCTCTCTACATCTTTCTATCTATATATTTGTATCCCCCTCTCTATCTCTATGTCTCCCTCTATATCACTCTCTTTCTTCTACCCCCTCCCTCTATATCTATATATGTATCCCCCTCTCTCTTTGTCCCCCTATCTCTATTTATCCTCCCCATATATCTATCTATCTCTTACTTTTCCTTTCTCTCTCCCTCCCTCCTTATATATACCCATCTTTATCTCCTCTGATTATGTATCTCTTTATATCCTTTTTCCTCCCTTCATATATATCTCCCTCTATCTATATCTCTTTCTCACTCACTCACTCTCCCCCTGGATGATGAACCTCCAATGGGGAAACCTCCAACCTTTGGGAAGGTGGAGATTTGGGGTATGAGTACTCGCATTATTGGAGTATGGGGTTTTTGGGTATGAGTACCCAAGTTATTTTATGGAGTTTTATGGATTGATAAATGTAGAGAAGTTGTGATTCTATACTTGATATATATATATATGAATCTTTGAGAAGATTCAATGTGAATGTGAATCCTTGGGTTGGGTGTTATTCTATTCATATGTGTGTTTGATGTTGTTGCATGATTGAGAATGTGTGTAACCTGGTTCCTTCAATGGCCTCCAAGCTTGGGGTGACTAGTTTTCCGGTCTAAGTTTGGGTGGTGATCACTCCATTGGCTTTAAAAGAAACTTGTGTTATGTGTAGGTTCTACATATTTTTGAAGAGAACTCTCAGTTTTGAAGAAGTTGCAAAAAGAGACTATCTACCTTCTATTGTAAAAGTTATTGTAAACTACGCTATAGGACAGATTGTAAAAGTAATGTTTGACTACTATATAGGTTTTGTAAAAATGTTATAAAAACTGTATGTGAAAATTTTGTGGTAGTGCAGCTCTAGTGGAAATGTCTCTTTTATCATTCTGTTTAAAATGGTGGATGTAATTTTTGTGTTTTACATTGTTTTAATTTAATTTTCTATAGATGATGAATTATTATTATGTTGTGCTTTTAAAGGGAAATGATTTTTTTTAGATAGTATTTGTATGTAATATAGGTTTGCATTTGTAGAACTGTAATCTGGCATGCAAAAGTATAGTTCTACCATAATGTTTATAGTGAAAAAATTATTCTATTTCTTCTTTGAATCTGTTCAGATAAATAGTATGTATCATTTGTCGATGTGCCAACAAGAACATAGAGATAAAATTGTACTTGAAATTTTTGGAGCTTCTATTAATTACATAGAATTTTGAATTGACAAATTGTCTCCAATTAAACCAATGAAATGTTTATCCAAAATAAAAAAGAGAAATGCAACGGTGACTCATGAAGAACAACATGCTCTGTTTTTTTTAAATCCTATTGTGGTTGTTTTCGATCACAAAAATAATAGATCCATTGTTTTTAAAGAAAATAAAAATAAGAAAAGATAGTAGAAATTAGAAGAAAATCGAAGTTGAAAGGCCGAATAAATAAAATTAATATATAAGAACCAAAAGTATATTTTATTGCAAACTTGTACATCAAAAATAGCTACAACAAATTATCTTATACTCATGCCTGTATATAGTTTTTTTTAATTCTCTTACCATGCACGCTAGTACAAAAAATAAGGAACATTATTGTAAACATGTAGATTCAAACAGAAAATAGTTTTCAAGATCTATTAATATGTATGCTACTACAATCCTCAAACTCCATGAATTTTCTTATCGGTGTTGCTCTAGATAGAGGTAAAATGACCAAAAAATAATTTTTAAAAAAATCCCCCTTATTAGAAACCACCGGTGCTCAGTTTCATCCTATAATGGAAACCTACAATAAACCAAAAAAAAAAACAAGGAAGAAGTATTTTTGGTTGGAAAATACAAATCTATGCTCTCCAATCTTCACCCATGGTCGCTGCCTTTGGGTTTGAGTGATGTGAGATCTTCATCTTGGTCAGCAATAGTAAATGGTAGGTATTAGAGGAAATATTTTTCTTGACATTGTTAATCACTCACCATTGTGGCCTGCGTCTAGCTTGTAACCCTAACCACGATTGTTTACAACCGCGTTTAACTTCTGAACCGTCTTCCTTTGCCTTTTTTTTGCTGCACTTCATCGTTCATTTGTCATTTTCTAGTGTGTATCACTAGTTTTCTACCCATACTCTCACCTTGTTCCAGCATGGCCCTTGCCTGGTCTGACTTCACTCCTCCCTCGATGCTTTTTGGTGGATTAATAATGCTCTTCTAAGGTTTTTGCTCTTTGGGAATGAACGAAGGCAAGGGTGTTTCTAGAAATCATACTTTTGTAGTCTCCTTTTTAAACCCTAGCCATTTCTCCTAGGATATTTTTGGTTGCTTCCTTCCTAATGCAGCTAAAATCTATGGCGAGGATGGCTGGAGAAGTATCTAGTTTGCAGCCATTGAAAAAAGGAGGAGCTTCCATTTTTGCAGCTAAGGATGCAAATCAAGTTGAGGATGCAAGCCTTGGGGTCATTTCTTTGGAGAAAAACCCCATCATTTCAAATAAAGAAGCAAATGAACCTATGCTAAAAGACCAATCAAGTAAAACCCTAGAAATTCAACTCCCTGATGATGTTATTGATGTAATTTCAGAATTAATACAGAACTTTTTTTTTTGTAAGAGGTGTGCCTATTGAAAGTGAATTCTATAAATGGGAAAAATTGAACTAGGAAAATCGAGGATGGGAAGTAGAAGCTTTGAGAGGCCTTGGTAAGGGATATGTTTCTTGTATGTTTAAGCTAGGTGACCATGCTCAAGCAGTTTTACAATTTGGTATCTAGGTCATATGTGGACAAATATGTTATTTGCAAGCTTGGAATTTTTCATTTCACCCTGAAGGTCCATCTCATTCACATTATCCCATGTGGGTGGAGTTACCTTATCTTAACCTAGCTTTTAGACCCTTCCTAAAGGACATTGTTGCTCAATTAGGAAGAGTAATCTGGTGTAAACATAACTCAGACAAATTTTCAAGCCTAAGGGTTCACCCTAGAGCTTGTGTGGAAGTAGACTTAAACAAACCCCTACCAAAGAATATAAAATTGATCGACCCAGGATTTGAATTGATTCAACCAATTGTTTACTTAAACAAACCCAATGCATGTTTTTACTATCGTAAAGAATTACATATGATTCGCGAGTGTCCAATCAAAAGGAAAAAAATTGTTCAACCATCATTGGGCACTACTCCATCAAGTGATCATTTATCCTCTCCTATTCATTCTCCTTAGGTTTCTCAGTCCCCCCTTCGTTTGTCACTTGTCAGTAAAAATTATTCTTCCCTCAATGCCTCTAGTCCTCCTGTTATGCAAGATGAGCCAACCCCGTCCTTCAAAGATGATTTTATGTCGAATAGTTAGAGAATGGTTAGGAAGAGGAAAGAGCCATCTCCCCTTTCTATTCCTCTCTCTTCATCTTGTGATCATTTTCGTTCAACCTCTTCTTTTCCTAATGTCCCTACTTGTGATCCTACCCCCTCTCCACATCATTCTTCTCCTAAATCTAGTCCTCATGATACCACCTTTTCTTCCCCCCATCCTCATCATTGTTCTAGATCTCCTTCCTCCACCACCCAAGATTGTGAGTCCAAGAATACATATTTGAATCTAGATAATAAGTCCAGTGTGCTAACTCAAGAAGATGACTCTTCCCTTCATCATGAATTATAAGATCCTCTCTTGGAATGTGACAGGGATTTCCCTCCCTCCTCACAAATATAAAGTCAAATAGGTTGTTATGAAATGGAAACCTAATGTGCTTTTCCTGCAAGAAGTTAAAATTGGTGGTATTAATCTTGATGCTTCTTTATGTAAGATTTGGGGTGATGCCATGTTTTTGTTTACCTCTCATATTGAGGGCAAAGGCGGGTTGTTATTGGGATTTCCCCATGGATTACTAAGCATGTTATTGATAAAGGTGAGGACCCTTCCCACAGTTGTGTTTGGGTCCTTACTTTTAGCAATGGACAACTCATTAGTTTTTGTTCTATTTATGCCCCAAATTCTGCTAAAGAATATGTTGTGTTATGGAACTGGATGGCTAATTATTTACCCAATGTTGAGTAGATTATTGGGGGGACTTTAATATGGTTGAACATGCTCAAGATCATAGTTGGCCTAAAGAGTTTAATCTCAGTAGAGAAAAATTTGATAGTTGGTTGATTTTCCGTAACTCCTTGGGAGTGGTTGATCCTATTGATGATAAAATTTCCAGTCATTCAAATAACTGGTATACTTGGTCCAATTGCAGATTGGGACGTGATAGAAAGATGAGTAGGTTGGGTATATTTTACCTATCCCCTACCTTACCCCTTAATCTTGACCCTTTGGGGAAATATGTTCAAGGGGACCTCTCCACCACTCTCTTTGACCACTACCCCATCATTTACAATATAGGCTTGTCCCCAAATTCAAACATAAATAGTTCACTTCCTTTCAAACTTAATGTATCCCACTTAAAGAATCCTTCTTGTCTTTCTAACCTTGAAGGTCTTTAGAACTCCATCCCGAAGCCTAATGAGGGGGGCTCTTGGATAGACTAGTTTCTTGCACTCATTTGGCAAACAAATGGCTCGGCAATGCAAATGGAAAGAAATATCCCTCCAAGGAAAAATTGTGCATGATAGAAAATTGCTTAATGTTGATCCTAAAAATATCAAAATTCAAACCTACATTGATGTAACTGAGGCTAAGCTATGTAAACTTGATAATTATAAAGGGAAGGGAGCTAAAATAAAATCCAAATTACATTGGATAAAGGAAGGAAACAAGGGCACAAAATATTTTTTGAATTACCTCAAATATAAACATAAAAAAGAAAGAATCATTAATATAAGGGATGAATCCAATATCTTGCAATCTAGTCCTATTGATATTTGCAATGTCTTCAAACGATTTATGAGAACCTCTTCAAAGATGACCAATGGGAGGATATCCAACAAGTTCTTGAGGATGGTGTCAAAAACCATATTCCTAACAAAATTGACCCAGGTTACAGCCAATATCTTGATAGAACTTTATCATTGGAAGAATTGGGAAATTCTATTTTATCTATGGCCCCTCATAAAATTTTGGGCAGCGATGGGCTTCCTATGGAATTCTACCAGGTTAAGTGGCCACACATCAAGGATGACTTTTACTGTTTATACCTAGAGGCCCTTAACAAAGGTTCCTTAGGTCTGAATATTAATGGTGGCATAGTTAAGCTCCTTCCTAAAGGAAAAATGGAAGACTCAGCGTCTGGTTGGCATCCTATCACCTTACTTAATACGTCATATGGAATCATCGCTAAAGCTTTGGCTATTCAAATTAAACCAGTGGTGCAATGTATTGTTCGAACAAAGAAAACTAGTTTTATTGTTGGTAGATATATTCTTGACAATCTCATGTTAGAATGGGAAACCTATAAATGAGCACAACAAACATGCCAAAATGCTATTTTAATTAAACTTGATTTTGATAAGGCCTATGACAGAATTCGTTGGAGTTTTATTATTAAAATTCTTCAATGGTTGGGCTTTGGTTCTAAAATTCATTTTCACATTCAAATGTTGTTCCAGGATGCCAATGCTCAAATTATCATCAATAATATGATGCTTGATCCTTTTTCTTTACAATGATCCATTTATCAAGGATGTCCTTTAGCTCCTTATCTATATGCTCTTACAGTTGATGCTTTGGGTTATCTTCTTCAAAGCATTATTAATCAGCAACTCATAGCAGGAGTTTCCATTCCTCACAATGTTGTTATTAATTCTCATTATGTCGATGACAGCTTACATTTTTTGCAGAATACTAAAAAGGATATTGCTAATATGATGGAAATTTTGGAGATTTACTATGAAATTTTAGGTTCTAAAATAGCTCATAATAAAACAAAATTCTTAATGGTTCAAGTTGGGGTTGTTCCCCAATGGATTCCCAAAGATTGGAAACAAATAAAACTATTGGAAATGTGACTCAAATTATTGGCTAACTAATCCCCCTTCAGGTTAGTGTATATTCCTTGATCAGTCTAACAATACCTTTTCAGTGGGACATAGTCCATAGTCCCATCGATGGTTTGATATCTCTGATTGGCAGTTATGTGTTTCATCGATGGGACTTACTCTTGTCAGCAGGACTTTTCAAAGGGTCTCCTCGACAACCCGAAGCTTTTTCTTAGTCTTCGTCGGTGGGACTCAACTTCATTGAAGGGACTCTATCTCGAGTCTCTTCAATGTCCCAATGGAGCATGTAAAGGAAGCCAATCAGATAGACTTAGCCTTATCGAAGGGACCACTTGGAGCTACGTATCAAAGGGACATCTTGTATCAAAGGGACCATGGGTGAACTCTCTTCGACAAGCCAATAAGATTCATCGAAGGGACTTGCTTCTGTTGAAGGGAGGCATTATATAGTCTCCTTGATATGGCGATAAGGTTAACTCGATAACTCATGAATAATGTCGAAGTGGGACCCGACTGGTGTTGAGATGGAAAGTGATAATTGGTTGTTGATTGTTAACGATTTTTTGATGATTGACTTGGAAAATGAGCAAACATTAGAGGAACTAGGTGTTATTGAAGTGAGAGTGGAAGGAGTCTCTTCGATGGCCCGATGCAGTTGTAAAAGTTACATGTCTGTGATTGTTTGTGTACATAAACTGAACAATTGGTTTCCTAGAATTGGAGCAACCATGGTTGGATCTTGATGATACATTGTGACTCTCTACAACATGTGTGGTTTGATCATTTCCGTGATATTCTACATTGTATGTTATGCAAGCATTGTAACAATGTGAGAGAACAGCTGTAATCAGAATTTGTGTACGAGGTTGATTAGGGAAATGTATGTTGTTGTGAATTAACACCTCGAAGTGAAGTTTTGTAACTGTGTATGTAATATATTTAATGTAATACAAAGTGGCTTTACTTGGTGTGCAGGTTTTCTCCCATAAGGGTTTTCCCACATAAAACTGGTGTTCAATTCTATGTGTGTCGTCTAATTGGTTTACTCTATTGTTTTGTTAATGTACATCTTAATAATTTGTAACTCGAATTAATGAAATTTTTTACACTTCTTTCTTGAGAATTTTGCATTTAGAATGTGTTTTTGCACTGTTCTTTCCTCACAAGTGGTATCAGAGCTTGGCCAGTTGTGTTATCCTTGTGGGTAGGGTTGGTTTTTTGTGCTAATTCTATTCAGTGGGATTCTTCTATAAAAAACTAATTGTCTTGATTACAGATTGAGATGGAAAGCAAATCAAGAAGAGTAGAAATTGAAAAGTTCATTGGCAGAATTTTTGAGTTGTGGAAACTCAAAATGGAAGACCTGATGGTGGATAGAGATCTCTAGATTGTTGTGTTTAGAATTAAACCCTTAGGAATGAATCAAGAAGATTTGGATCTCATAGATAGAAAATCCAAAGGGCTGATAAGACTTTGTTTGGTAGACTTTGCTCTCCTGAACATCCATGAGGAGAAGACTGCATGTTATTTATGGAATAAACTTGGTGATATCTATCAGGTAAAGTCTTTGGTAAACATGTTATTATTGAGGAAAAATTTATACTCCTTGAAGATGGAAGAAGTAGCATCCATAGCAGACCATCTGAATTCATTTAATATGATTGTTGCTCAGTTGGACTTTGTGGGTGTGAAGATAGAGGAGGAGGATCATTGTATGCTTATGTTATGTTCCTTACCTGACACATGGGATCATCCAGTGATGGCTATTGGAAGTACAACAACCACTTTCAAAATAGAAGATGCGGTTGCTTCGTTGTTGTCAGAAGAAATGTGAAGGAAATATTTTGAGATGGCCAAGGAGGCCCTTGCTATTCGGGGTAGATCAAAGGAGAGTGACAAGAAGAAAGACAAGAAGTCTAAATCCAAATCTAAAGGGAGATCAAAGTCTCCAGGAAAGAATTCCAAGGTGAAATGTTGGAATTGTGGGCAGACTAGTCATATCTGGAAGGATTGTAAAGAGGAGAAAAAGAAGACGAAGAAGAACTCTTCTCACAATGATTCTTCTTAGAGTGATGTAGATGCCTTCACTATAGCCTTGGTGACTCAGGCATCAAATGATGTCTGGCTAATTGACTTAGGAACATCTTTTCACATGACATCTCATAGAGATTGGTTCACGAAGTATGAAAAGTATGCTGGTGAAAAGGTGTACC